>JAJJMA010207776.1:7170-40226 GCA_023529015.1 Papaver nudicaule | reverse complement strand
TACGTTCATGAATTATCCATTCATTAACAAGGAGGTGGATTTCTAGTTATTTTCATGTTCTTATGAACCTTGTTGTCATTTGATAGTATTTGCATGTATGGATTCATGAAAGAAAATGACTGTTTTTCGCGTTATTATTTTGGTCATTTGGCTCATTTTGGGTGCATTTCATATTTTCTATAAAGTTATTATTGATTGAAGCTAACATATATGTTTAATTTTGCAGGCCATTTTACTTTCTCTGAGTTATGATCCAATCCTCTTGTAAGTAATTTTCTAATTTTCGATAAAGGGGTAGAGTCTCTTTGCTATACGAAAAAGCTTATTTCCAATCCATGTTGTTCTTCTTATACATTTTGAGCGATGCAGCTTGGGATTGCCCCACATGGGTTCGAATGTATGTCCTTTTTCTAGAAGAACGACTGGAGTGTTTTAGAATTCTAAAATATGACATAAAAGAAGAACGTTGGACTAAATCACAAAAAATGTCAAGGTTTGTCATCTGTTCACTCCCTTTATAGAACATCCAAAACAAGGATTTCAAGTTTCTAACACTTTTTAGTTTCCATTTCTCTTTGTGTCATTGTGTGTTGTAATAAACAATGAGTATGTACTGTAACCTTATCGCAAACCAAAATATGTCAACAGGATCATAGCAGAACAAGGCTTCTAAGTAGAGAAAATCTATTGGAACACATCCATGCACGGTAACAATTACTAACCGGCTTATTGGTTGTCAGGTAGTTCCTATCTTATTCACAGTTTCTAACTTTAAATTTCCGATAACTCACTTTGTTCATTTTTGCAGCCTGAAGGAGGAGCATACCATAACTACCTTATTCACTACGCATTGGCAGGCTGTTAATGCACCATCCAGCAAGGACTGTTAATGGGTTCATGAAAAATGTTATTTCATTTTATGGGTTCAATGGGTTCAGAAGAATTGGAAGACTGTTAATGCACCATCCAGCAAGGACTGGCGAAGTGGAAGAGCTGCTTCATTCAACATCATTCCCAGCGTATATAGTTAGAGGTCTACATTGGACCGGTAAGTCTTTCACTGCCATTTGACATGCATTCAAATTCACATAGCTGGTCTATAGTTAGACGTCTACATTTGCATGATGGCTCAGAATTCTTGTAACACTATTGTAATTGTATTCATACATTTGTATATGATCGGAAAACTTGGTCGTTCAGGACATGTAACTGGTTTGAGTTCGAACACATGAGTTTATGTTTGCATTTCTGTATACGTTAGAGTAAGTAGTGTAGTTTCAAATTGGTCTCGTTAAGCTTATTGCATTGCCGAAATATTTTGAGACCTTCAATGTTTACTTTCAGTTTCATTTAGGTAGCACATTTTCAGTGGTTAGATTGTTAGTAGAGCATCAAACTTGATTGTTCATGGAGACCCTGACAATAGTTTTTGTTAGAAATTGGCATCATGTTATCACATCCAATGATACAAAACCTTATTTACGAGTAATGTTTTGTCGAGGTATGTATCTTCGCAGTTCTCGTTATATTGTTTTGTTCTTCGTCAATATTTGAACTTTAAATGACTGAATAGTATACTTCCTACCCTGCAACTTCATTTATTGTTTGCAATCAAATTGGCTCATTTTTCTTTACCGACATTAATATGGTGGTGGTTCACATTCTGACAGTAATATCAGTCTGGGTCATTTTTCTTTACTGGCCCACTTAAACATCTTGTTGGTGTAGGTTGGTCTGTGATGATAGAAGTGGTCAAGAGGAAGCTATATATTGACTGCAGGCAAGTGTGGGAGTTTTTGACAGTTAAAAGTTACATTTTGTTGGTTAATTTTTACTTGTATATGTCTGAATCATGACTTGTATGAATGTTAGTTGAACTCGGCTTTGAATTTTGTAATAAACAGATCATTTGAATCTATAAATCCAGTTGTGTGAATCAGATTTGAATGTTTTTGATCTATAAATGTTAATTGAATTCAGCTTTGAGTTTTCCAACTGTGTCTGATTTGAATTTTAGGTGAAATCATATTTTATTTCAGACAAGTCAGAAGGATTCAGCTAAATCTGAATCTGATCCCACCTGGAATCAGATTTGTTTCAGCTCAGCCAATTCTGACTGCAAGCAAATCTGATTCAATTTTTTTAATTTTAAAATCCTGGGATACGACCCTTTAGGCTAGTTGTTGTCATCACTTGTATAATGACCCTAGATAGGGGTCGTTTAACAGCGTCACATGATGAAGGGTCGTTTAAAAATAAAGCGCTTTATTTACAACGCTTGTCACGACCCTGGATAGGGGTCGTATAACGCTCGAATACAACTAATTAAATCGGTCGTTTAAGGGGCGATTTCCACTAGTGTATGCTCAGTAATGAAATCTTCTTTTGTTTCAAAAAAAAAAAATGGCGAAAAAGACAAGTAATTGACTGTCCTAGGAAGTACTGTATTAGTTATCACATATAAAGGCATCAGCTTTCAGAGTTCAGAGAATGAGAATGTTCCTTCACAAGTGAACATCATCTACTAACATAACTGATTGACATAAGATACTGTTGAAACTTGAAATATATACTAAATAGCAAATGGATACAGAAACAAAAATGGATTGCTATGGTATACCTATCCTTCGGGGCATATACTGCAAACGACTTAACCATGAGAACATCCTGAAAAATCGACCATCAATTAACAACGCAAACTCCTGCAGCACACATATCAAAGCAAACGCAACTAAGTATCACTAGCAATAAAGGATTACCAGGAGCCATAGATCGTGTTCAGTGCATTATTATCTTACTACTCAAGAAGCTTATAACTCATATCAAAATAAGATATGAAAACCTGTCAATATGAAGCACGGATACTGATACGGGGACACATATACGGGGATACTGATACTGGGATTCGTCAATTTTTAAAAAATGGGGATACGTGATACCGCGGGATACGTATATATATTAAAATTATTTTTTTTAACAATAACATTTTAATGAATAAAAAACACATGAAAAAAATGGTATAAACTATTGTATCAAAAAAAAAAAAAAATGGTATAAACTAAAAAGCCTAATAATATCTAAAAATATTAAAAAAGATGAATAAAAACTAGCTAAAACTTCATTCACTCATCAATATTTTTTTTATCAAAAAGCACCGCTTGTATTATACTATACTCCATATTATATTATAATTATTTGGATAATTACAAATTTTCTATAAATATTTGTATTCTGTTGTAAATATATTCCAAGTATACCCTCTCAAGTATCCCAGAGGTATCTCAAAATATCCATCTACCCTTTTGGTAATTAAAAAAAGGGGATACGTAAAATGGAGTGTCTGATACGTATTTCCAAGTATCCCCAAGTATCCAAACAAGATACATCGCCGATACGGATACGCCGCCCATTTTGACTGTCAATACTCATTCGTGAGTAAGGCGGTGATCAAGAAACTACAGTGAGTACCTTTGAATGAAATAACAACCTAAACCTAAAATCTAAAAAGGTGACAAATGTGTGGTGGTGGGATGGGGTACTACAGCATTTGGGTATCAAATAAAAAAAGGGAAAAGTCGTAGAATGCCCCAAAATGGACTACAACTGTTGAGTTTTGACCCACCTCTGAAAAATTCATCCAAAATGCCCCAAAATTCACTATTCATCATCCAAATGCCCCAAAATTCAGGTTTTTTCTGTGGGATTGGGATGTATTTTGGGGCATTTGGATGATGAACAGTGAATTTTGGAGTATTTGGATGAATTTTTAGGGGGTGGGTCAAAACTCAACAGTTGTAGTCCATTTTGGGGCATTCTACGACTTTTTCCATAAAAAAAAAAAACTTGTAATAGATGAATCTACACTGCATAACAACAGCTTTGTTTTTTGATGAACAAATGCACAAAAGAAGATCCATGTTATCAGTGATAACACCCCTCTGGATAATACGGGTAATTCAAGCTTAATTCTCTACAATGACCAGGCACCATGTAATGCAGAATACCACACAGATATCCATGCACACAAGAGACCAATCTTTCCGATAAATATATTATATCGGCTGGGATGTGTCAGCAATGTCATGGGCGCACTAAACACAATTTATGGTAAAACAAGATTTTGAAAAGTGCCCAGGTTAAGCTTTCTGCAAGACCAAAATGTATCAGCAAAACCCAGAAGAAAAGAATCACATACCTGCTGATTAATTAGGGCACTAACCCAAGAGCCAAATATGCTAAAAAATTATCCATCAAAACAATCTTATTATCCAACGACGAGCCAGAAGCCAGGTTAGTTCCATTGTTTGATATGCCAGGAATAGAGTTGTTGTTGTTGAGGGGTCTGTAGATAAATGCAATAAAAATCAATAAAAAAAATCTTCATTGATAAATAAGCACCTTAGACTCATATGCATATTAAATGGAGTGGGCTTTTGTGACAGTGTTGCCATCGGAATCAAGAGCAGGGGTCGAAATAGGAGCCAGGGGTTGTGAAGCTATAGCATTTTTAAATGCAGATACCACTTTCAGGTCATCAACATTGGATGTACCCTTGCCATCAGAAACACGAAAAGTAAATGGAACATTGCTGATTGCTTTTATGACCTATGATGTTGATGGTTTATTTGAATACACTGGAGCCCTAGGATTTTGTGAAATATAATGAGGTTTCCAAGATGCCAATGACACAATACAAAAATATAATGAGGTTTCCAAGATGCCAACGACACAATACCAGAATGGAACATAAATTGAAAAGCATTACCTTTGCTATCAGAGATTTGGCCTTAATTTCACTTTCCCTCAGTTCTCACCAATAATTTAGCATCTACCTCTTAGACCTCACTTCAATGAAATCATCCTCATCACTCTGGGCCTATCCCAGTTGTCTAAAAATACGCACACTGCCACTTTACATAGGAGCATCAACATCCTCCACTGAACTGCAATTCTTTTTAGGGCTACGTTCTCCTAAATTGAGCTAAGATGTCTGCCTGTTTGTAGTAGCCTCTTTAACAGGTTGTATCTCTGTTTTGCTTTCTGAGTTGAACCACTTGAATCAGAATTTAAAACTCAGTAGATTCAACTAGATGCTGTCTATTGTACCCGATTTTCTTCTGAATCACCCCATTTCTCCCAGAAATTCCTAGCAACCTACCATCAAAAATTCAACCTCTTATCCATCAAAAATTCAACCTTTTATCCATCCCAGAGTTTTCGGAAGATCCAACGCTTTCTGTGTGCCTCTACTCAACATTTTCACTTGCCTTCTCTGAAACGCAATAAAATCTGTGTGAGTAGCTTTAGAAACCGGAAATGAAGGTTTGGACCCAGAGTTTTTGATTATCCCTCTCACACTAGATATTGGTAGATTCAGCTTGCATTTGACCTTGTAATTCATTATTCTTAGCTGTATATCTATAGTGCTTTCTCACAGCCATGTCATGTTGCCACTGATGTTGAACTAGTCACTTCATTCTCTTGGTCTTGTCTACCTGCTAACACAGTCACCTAACTGGGTTTACCATCGTGAGATAAATTCAAGAGCTTCGGCACACTAGTACGACCATTCAACAACATAGACGACACTGCTTGGAGGGTTTTTGGACACCGGGCCTTCTGGATTTACAGAATTTTCCTGGTTTTGTAAAATGGGTGGAGACACTGACTGAGAAGCCAACGACGAATTGCCTTGGGACATGGGATGCATATCTCAGCTGACCAAATTGGAAAAAAGGAGGTTGTGCAGGATGCGAAAGACAGATGAACCCACCTGGGGATGTATGTGCAGAGGCATCTTGACTCTTGACAGAACCAATCGGTATTGGCTGGAACTGGAGATTGTATCAAAGATGGACCCGTAAAAAGGCCAAACTGAAGGTTCGTAGGTACTTCACCTTGAATAAAACCAGATGAAACTTATAGGCTGGGCCGCTGGGCTATTGGAGAAGGAAGAAAAAAACTAGAAGATGTAACCGCTGGCTGTGGATTTGTAGTACCCAAAATCCAACTTGAAGATGCTGCTGATGAATTACCAGATCGGATAACCAAATTTTGAACCCTGATGCATCTCCGTTCCCGGATGATTTCTCAAACTCATCACCACTTGTGTTTTGAACTTCAATACCCCCATCAAACCCTAAGACTGTCTGTGCAATCCTGTCAGATGCCTCTTCAACTTCCAAATGATAGTCTTCTCCGATGTTCTGTCAATTCCCTTGCAAAAGGTTCCCTATCCTCCTCTTCAATCTCCACTGCCCTGGTTCATAGATCTGTTGCCTCTCTTGCTCTTGCATCTTTTGAACTCTCTCAATCTCAGCCTCAAAAGATTCTCTAACAGGGTCATGGAGGCCTGTCTTGGAGTATATTTCTTCTCTTGAACACCCCTACAAGACCTCCAGTGATAGGATCTCTCCCATTAAAACCAAACCCACTGACAAAACCTTTCAGAAAAGAATCCTCCAGGAATGGTTTCCCACTGTTTCAACGATGTTCTTCAACAAAATTAAAAACTGCATCATTTCCCAGAAAATGGACCAAGTTTTTGGGCACCTCTGTAACGCTAGGAATGATCATTACTGTATCCATCTTGTTCACTGTAACCACCCCCCTCTGCCACTAAATGAATCTCCATTGTGTCTGCCTCTAGGTTCATAACCGCCATCCTTCCTTGTAGACCAAAACTCCTGACCCGCTTTATCTCCAATTTTGAAACTATCTCGTGAAATGTCTCCAGCATGCTTAGTTTCTCTTTTCATTTCCGAGTTTAAATTGGACTGTCTTGGAGCTACAAAATTTCTTTTGACACGGGAACCAAATCCATCTTTCGCTAATGAGGGAGGCTCTCCATGAGCTCCCATCAAGAACTACCCTGTTAGATGTTCTTACATCTTTGCTGTTAATGCTGTCTCGAGCGAATTCCGTCGTCTGAATGAACCTCTCCCCTTCATCATCAAGTACACCTCTCACTTCAGAAAGATTAGGAACTGATGCTAGAGGCATCACACACCAACCCTCATCAAAATCTTTATGCATAAATGATTCCCTTTCAGAGTTCCCACGATCTCTTTCTCTGACTGAAACACCTTGACCACTAATTAAAAATCAACACCCTGCATCCACAACGAGGAGTAGGAATTAAGAAGAACAAATATCAATAGCAGAAAGATCTGGCTCAAGGAAGATGAAAGTAATGCACTAATTTTTAAGAAACCATAGCATATTGAAGAACTGAAATCAGCAAAAGCTCATATGAATAATACTCCTATTTAAGAAACCATAGCATATGAAACTGAATAGCTTGTAAATCTTTGTTATAAGAAACAAATTCAATACATAATTGCAAACCTAGAAATCAAATCTCAGGATGTAAAATTGATTACATGAATCGGTTGATTCGAGGTGAAATTGGAAGGGTGATTAGAGTCCCGCTTGGGGTATGGAAGAGAAACTTATTAGGTACAGAATGAAACGATGGGAGTGAACATAATAGGGTATCCCTTTATGTTCGTGGGAGCGACGATTATATTCCCGATACCAGGCGAGCGGGATGTCCTTTGGAAAGGAGGAGCATGTCCTAAGGGCAGTCTCCTTTGGAGACTAACTCCTTTTTATGAAGCAGTGATTACACTGTGGTAAAGTGGAGAAGAAGACTGTCTCCCGTGTAAAAAAGAATTCATTTGTTTCTCCAGTGTAAAACCAATTTTAATCTTAAACGGGAGATCATCTCTTTTTTTTTTCATTTTTTCCTCACATAGAAGTCTATCTTATGTATTTCTTCTTTTTGCTTGGTAGTCTCCACTAACAAAAACTCCTTCATCAAAGAGAGGCTTAAAGTTTTCGAGAGTAAGTGGGCATTCACTACCAATCACAGATCAAATTTGATCAAATATTTCATTTTGGTAGTGAACACTTCCACCATAAATACTCATAGGACATGCTCTAAGGCTTAGTCTTATGGTGCTACTACTTGGCTACTACTTCCACCAAAAGCGTGGTGTATTCTAGTAGTACTACTTCTCTCTTCTAACATTTGGTAGTAGCTCAAGTAGTAGCTAGATTGATGCGCTGAACCGTTCAGCGCTGAAAAAGTGAGAAAACGCTGAACCATTCAGCGCTGAAAAAATGAAAAAATGCTAAATGGTTCAGCGTTAAATTTTTATCCGTTGAATTAATTGTCATGCTTTGATCTAATGGCTGAGATTTCTGAGCGCTGAATGGTTCAGCGCTGAGCGCTGAACGGTTCAGCGACTTGACGTCCAATCTCTCCATACCATAAGAGCACCCCTACCCTGCTATCTGACGTGGCTGTCCAATCTAGTATACTATATTGAACACCATAAGACTAAGAGCAACTCCTATGGAGCAAAATAACATCCATATCTTACTGATTGTACATGAGATATGGACCAAATAGTTCCACTATGGTCGAATTATCATCCATAAGATTTGGAGGTCCACAGAGAACCCATCAAATTTGAGGTACTTGGTGTGGATTAGTCCATCAGGACACTAGATAATTGGATATCTTATCTGGTCTTGGAGTGTCCGGATTGATTTTTTTTTGTCCTTTTTTTTTCCGATCAACCAATGACCGGATGTAACTATAATTTTTTTTGAAAAAAAATCCATCCGGACCAGATACATCTAAGTTTTAAAATTTTAAAGTTTTATTACATTGAATTTGTTATATATGTAGGGTCAAGAAATAGATTTATGGATATAGATTTTTTCTACTATAGTAATTACCCAGAAATACAGACTCAACCGCTTTCACGGCTAGAAGTTAGTTGAATCCTTAAGTGTAACCTATACCACGACGTTTGTGAAATTTACTCATTAGATTCATGATATACAAAGAAGAAACATAAGGCAATACTCGCTCACCTGTTAAAAAAGAAGACAATAACCAAGAGATTGTACATCACATAGTTCTGATCATAGAAACTCTAGGAGGAGGATGTCATAGTCCCAAATATGTGAGAGTTATTTCCTGTTTTTGGGACAGCCCTTAGCGTCATTTGTGGTCTGGATCTAGTATTTCTATCTGGATAGCCGTTTCTTTCAGGTGGGTTGTTAGGACACGTGTTGTCATCCTATCGGCTTTAGCCGTTATCTGTTTTGTATTTAGCCTTATTCTCTCTGTCTGTGTGAGGCATGAATTTTGTATGAACCTTCTTTACGATTATTATCTACCACCGGAGCAGTTTTATGACGATTTCATTACGTTTACGAATTCAGATCCTTGTGCTGTAAACCGGTACAGTACAATTGGTATCAGCAGTAAATACATCCATGGGAGGTCAGGCTCTTACGAACAAGGAATTAGAAAAAAGAACGAAGGACCAAGCAGTCAAAATCAACGAGATGGAAGCGAAATGTGAGGAATTCCTCAAATCTCTGGATTCCACTCTCGATTCGAAATTGGAGCAGAAATTAGACGAAGTTGTGCTGAAACAGGAAGTCAACACACGGGTAATCTTCGATGAATTATTCAAGGAGAAATTGGAGGAACAATTAGATGTTCAAGCTAAGCGGAATGAAGAATTCATGACAAAGAAGTTATCAGACTTGGTTAGGATTCTCAAACCTGAGATCCGATCGCCATCCAACTCCGGTAGTACTTCTTTTGCTCTTCAGACGGATGTTCCACTCCAATTTGGCTCTATTAGTCGAGACCAAAATTCTTCTCAGTTTTCGAAGATCGATTTTCCCAGATTTGGTGGTGAAGATCCACGAAGCTGGATTCAAAAATGCGAACGATATTTTCAGCTCAGGAGGACGGAAGAATTACAGAAGGTAAACTTAGCTTCCTTGTATTTAGACGGCAAAGTGGATAAGTGGTTCCATAACTTTCGAATTGGCCGTGATCTCATTATTTGGACTGATTTTGCTTCTGCTATTTGCTCTCGTTTTGAAAATCCTGCTGATGAAAATTTTATCGGCAATTTTAATAAGCTTGGTCAACTAACATCTGTTGATGATTATTTTGATCAATTTGAATCACTTAAGGCTTTAATGTTAGCTCATAATCCGTCTCTTACTGAGAATTATTTCATTATGAGTTTCATAAGTGGTCTGAAGGAAGAAATCCGGAAAACTGTTTAAATGTTAAGCCCATCTACACTCTTACGAGCTTTCTCTTTAGCCAAATTACAGGAGCAGAAACTGGCTCTTCAACATAAGTCCAATAGATTTCATTCCAAACCTTTTGCTAGCTCAAATAGCTCCACTACATCACCTAAATCCACTTATTCATCCAATGTATCCTCCAAGTCTATGAATTCTCCTTCACCCTCTCATTTCACACCTAAAACTTTCAACACCAATTTGCTTTCATCCTCTTCAGTTAGTTCTTCAAACATACCTGTAAGGAATATCACTCATGAGCAAATGATGGCTAGAAAAGCTAAAGGTCTATGTTATACTTGTGATGAGCCTTATGTCAGAGGTCATAGATGTACACATAAACAAATATTCATGGTTTGTGGTGAAGAATTGCAATTGGAGGAAGACACTGCAGCTCCTGTAACAATCCAAGATGTTATTGAGTCTCCAATTGAGTCTGACATGGAGATATCTCTTCATGCTCTTACTGGACATTCTTCTGGTGATACTATCCGAATTCCAGGAGTTCTTCAGGGCAAAGCTATTTCAGTGTTGATTGATACTGGGAGTACTCATAGTTTCATTGATTGTGAACTAGCAAAATCCCTCAGGTGCAACATTCAGCATACTCAGCATCTGTTGGTGACTGTTGCTAATGGAGACAAAACTGTGAGTACTGGTTTTTGTGCTCAATTGCAATGGGGTATGCAAAGTTATAAGTTCTCTGGTGATTTGAGATTGCTTCCTTTAGGGGGATGTGACATTGTGTTGGGAGCTGATTGGTTGAGGAAACTTGGTGATATTGTTTTCAATTTGTCTAAATTAAGCATCTCCTTCTTACATGATGGGAAACAAATCACTTTGAAAGGACATCATTACTACAGATCAGTGGTACTGCAGTTGCTGATTTTTTCAGAAAGCATACTCATGGCATTGTTGGCCATTTATTTTCCATTTCAACTGACACCCAATCTTCATCCCCTATACCACCAGTAATTTCCACACTTCTTGATCAATTTCAGGTTGTTTTCTCTGAACCAAAATCCTTACCTCCTCAGAGGCATTTGGATCATTGTATTCCACTTCAACCTCATTCTTTACCTCCCAACATGAGACCTTACAAGTGTCCTTATATTCAGAAGTCTGTGGTGGAGAAGCTGGTGCAGGAAATGCTTGAAGCTGGAATTATTCAACCTAGCCATAGTCCTTTTGCTTCACCCATTCTTTTGGTCAAGAAGAAAGATGGTACTTGGAGATTTTGTGTGGATTATCGAAAGCTCAACAGCATTACCATTAAAGATAAGTTTCCCATTCCTATAATTGATGAGCTTTTAGATGAATTACATGGTGCTCAGTATTTTTCCAAGCTAGACTTGAGGTCTGGTTACCACCAAATCAGAGTAAATCCTGCTGACATACACAAGACTGCATTTAGAACTCATCAGGGGCACTATGAATTTAGAGTAATGCCATTTGGCCTGACTAATGCACCAGCAACATTCCAAGCTCTGATGAATGAGGTGTTTCAGCCTCATTTAAGAAAATTTATTCTGGTTTTCTTTGATGATATTTTGGTTTATAGTACCAGCTTGGAGGAACATGTTTACACTTGGAGATTACACTTCAACTGCTGCAACAACATCAGTTATTTGCCAAGTTTTCTAAATGTTGTTTTGCCCAACAACAGCTGGAGTACTTGGGTCACATTGTCACCACTGCAGGAGTTGTTGCTGATCCTGCTAAAATATCTTGTATGATGGAATGGCCCATTCCTAAGACTATTAAGGATTTGAGGGGTTTCCTTGGTCTCACTGGATATTATAGGAAATTTGTAAAGGGTTATGGCATTATCAGTAAACCTTTGACTGATTTGTTGAAGAAAAACTCCTTTCAGTGGTGCTCAACTGCAACTGATGCTTTTCAAGCACTCAAGTTGGCAATGGTCAATACTCCTGTTTTGGCCTTACCAGATTTCTCCCTTCCATTCACACTGGAAACTGATGCTTCAGGTTCAGGCATTGGAGCTGTACTCATGCAACAAGGTAAACCTATTGCTTTTTTCAGCAAGTCTCTTGGCACTAAATCCTTAGCTATGTCTACATAAGAGAAAGAGTTGTTTGCAATAGTCCAATCAGTCACCAGATGGAAGCATTATCTACAAGGACATCACTTTATCATCAAAACTGATCATGACAGTATAAAGTTCTTCTTGGAACAAAAGATTACTACTACTCTGCAACAAAAATGGCTAATGAAATTACTTGGTTTTGATTACACTATCAGCTATAAGAAAGGGGTTGAGAACAAAGTTGCTGATGCTCTATCTAGATTACCACATGAGGAGAGCTCTTGTCACCAAATGTCTGTCTCTTCTCCTTCTTGGGCTTAGGATATTACACTCAGCTATGAGTCAGATCCAAAAGTTCAGCAGCTCCTACCTCTGTTATTGGCCAATCCTACTGTCATTCCTCATTTCACTTTTTCCCAAGGAATTTTGAGATATAAGCACAGGATTTATGTGGGTTCTACTGGTGGCACAAGATCCTCCATCTTACACTCAGTGCATAGTTCAGCTGTTGGTGGCCACTCAGGGATTCAAGCATCATATAAGAAAGCTAGAACCTATTTTTTTTTTGCCAAGCCTCAAAAAGGATGTCCTCATGTTTGTGTCTTCTTGTGAAGTTTGTCAGAGGAATAAAGCTGAAACCATTTATCCTGCAGGCCTTCTTCAGCCTTTAGATATTCCTAATCATCCTTGGCAGCACATCTCCATGGACTTCATTGAAGGTTTGCCTATAAGTCAAAGGAAATCTATTATTCTAGTGGTGGTTGATAGGCTAATTAAATATGCTCATTTTATGGCACTTCAACACCCTTACACTGCAGCTACTGTAGCTGAAGTTTTCCTTGGACAAGTTTTCAAAGCTCATGGATTACCTGCTTCTATCATCTCTGACAGAGACAAGGTATTTACCAGCAATTTTTGGCAAGATCTTTTTCGGTTATTGGGTACTGAACTTAAACTCAGCACTGCTTATCACCCCCAAATTGATGGCCAAACTGAAAGGGTAAATGCTTGTCTGGAGAACTATTTAAGGTGCATGACCAGTCATAAACCATCTGATTGGGTGAAATGGTTACCTTTGGCTGAATGGTGGTATAACACAAATTTTCACACAAGCATTCAAATGTGTCCCTTCAAGGCTTTATATGGTTATACTCCTCCACATCTGGCATTTCCTGTTGACTGCATCACATATGTTGCTGTTGTTGAAGATTATCTGCAGAAAAGGGATGTTGTTTTGGATATACTTAAAGAGAATCTAGTTAAAGCTCAAGAGAGGATGAAGCTCTATGCTGATATGAAGAGGACTGACAGAACTTTTGAAGTTGGAGATATGGTCTTTTTGAAGTTGCAGCCTTACAGACAAACTTCAGTAGCCCTGAGGAAAAATTTCAAACTTTCTGCTAAGTATTATGGTCCTTTTGCAGTGATCCAGAAAGTTGGCAATCTTGCTTACAGGCTCCAGCTTCCTCATTCATCAAGGATTCATCCTGTTTTTCATGTCTCCCAGCTGAAGAAACATATTGGCAGTACTCACCTTCCCTCTCCAGACCTTCCTCTCACTGATCATGCATGCCAAATTGTGGTGCAACCCTCTAGAATTTTGGACTCCAGGTACATTATGAGAGATAGCATGAAGGTACAACAGATTTTGGTGCAATGGACCAATGCAACCGCTGAGAATGCTACTTGGGAGGATACTCTACACATTAAAGCTCATTTCAGAAAATTCTTCCTTGAGGACAAGGACAGTTTCAGAGGGGAAGGTAATGTCATAGTCCCAAATATGTGAGAGTTATTTCCTATTTTTGGGACAACCCTTAGCGTCACTTGTGGTCTGGATCTAGTATTTCTATCTCGATAGCCGTTTCTTTCAGGTGGGTTGTTAGGACACGTGTTGTCATCCTATCGGCTTTAGCCGTTATCTGTTTTGTATTTAGCCTTCTTCTCTCTGTCTGTGTGAGGCATGAATTTTGTATTAACCTTCTTTACGATTATTATCTGCCACCGGAGCAGTTTTACGACGATTTCATTACGTTTACGAATTCAGATCCTTGTGCTGTACACCGGTACAGTACAGAGGAGGAGGAGGAGGACAATGGTTTACCCACTGCAACAGTGTTAGTTTCCTCCCGAGGAGCTGCAGACGCATGAACAGCCTACGAACTTAACTAAGATCCTCAAAATCCTTCACAAGCGAGAAAGCCTCTTTGTTACCATTGAGGCTCATGTAAACAAGTTCAAATTCACCATAGTTACTAAGGGTTTTCATATATATATATAGTTCCTATATGTTCAATTGTAAATGAGTAATGTTTCTTGTGAATTAGGGACAATAGACTACCTCACTGCCACATCACGATGTTCTCAAAAACACAACAAATTTTCAGTTCTATTGGGTGACCTTATTAAGGTATCAATCTCGTATATTATGCTCAGAGAATATCTCCACCTTAGCATATCAATCACGTATATTATGCTCCATGAATATCTCTATTATGTACTGTCAATATATTTTGTTTACTAACTTAGCTAGCTTGATTTAGGTTAGATTTAGTCAAGGATAAATTATCTTTATTACAATTGATTGTGTAGTCAATCACGACTCTCCATTGTTGTGCTGTAACTATAAATAGAGATTCTAATCTCTTTGTAATGTATCAAACATCAAAATACCATCGAATGTTTTATGGTACAGAGCAGGAATATTGATCCTGGGGTGTTTGATCTTTTTCCTGTGTGGGTTTTCTTTTACTCTTTCAAAAAAAAAATCTCCAGTCCTTCTTTTCTTTTTTTCACAATGTCAGGAGAACAAAACAGTGGTGTCTCAGGTTCTGAAATTCCACAGGATGCTACCTCATACAAAGATCCATATTGTGTCCATCCATCAGACAATCCTAATGTTGTTCTTTGCAGCCCTCCCTTGAATGGTGACAACTATGCTTCTTGGAAGAGAGGAATGGTGAGAGCTTTGCGGGTGAAGAACAAGGTTGGTTTTATCGATGGATCTGTTCCCAACCTGATCCAAGTGAGAAGTCTAAACTCGACGAATGGATGCGAGCTGATGACCTTGTGACTGGTTGGATTCATGCTGCAATTCTTCCAAGCATTAAAGAGAGTGTTTCTTATGCTTCAACTGCAGCTATTCTCTGGAAGGATCTTGAAAATAGGTATGTGCAGTCTTGTGCTCCTAAGTTATATCAACTAAAACAACAACTTTCTTCCATTAAGCAAGAAGGTTCATCAGTTATGGTTTTTTATGGTCGTCTCCGTGCTATTTGGGACGAGATGGATGCTACTAGGCCTACAAGTTCATGTATTTGTGCTAACTCTAAGGATGCTCTTGAACATATTAACCAAGATAGGGCCATGGAATTCTTGCAAGGTCTTCATGATAGGTTTGCTAGTCTTCGATCTAATATTTTGCAGCGTTCCGAGTTTCCATATATCCTTGTTAACTATTTATAATTTAGTTCGCCAAGAAGAGGTCCAACATTCTCTTGATAATACTATCCATGTTGTTGAATCTGCTACACTTGCTGTTGCTCGCAATGATGATGGTTCTCCCAAAAATAACAAAAAAAGGAGTTATTATTGCGATCATTGTCATAGGGATGGTCATACTATAGATAGATGGAAACTAAAGGGTTATCCAAAATCAAAGCGCAAAGACGGCGCAACTTTGGCTACCACTTCCTTTGTTGATCCAAGTGCTACAAATCAGCAGCATGATGTTTCCCAAGGGCTAGTTCCTCCACAAAATACCGTTGCTTCTCTTTTTCCTGGCTTGTCTGCTGATCACTTGGCGCGTTTGACTGCTTTTGCCGCAACTCTTCCCGCTGCTGCTGATAACTCGCCTAAGATGAACCTCGCAGGTACGTTTTTATGTTCATTTAATAGTGAATGGATTATTGATAGTGGTGCTACACACCATGCTTGTTCTTCTCTCAAAAAAATTTCTACTTATCAAAATGCTCCACCTAATATGGGTGTTTTATTACCTGATGGTACAAGGGCTATAGTTTCCCATATTGGTACTGTCTCTCTTTCTTCCTCATTGATTTTAAGGGATGTTTATTATCTTCCAAGTTTCAAGTATAACCTAATTTCAGTTGCTAGGTTATGTTCTACATCGAATTGTGAAGTAATTTTTTCTCAAAATTCTTGTCGTTTTCAGGACCAACGGATGACGACCCTTATTGGTCAGGGTGATCTGATTTCTGGCTTATATCAATTACGTTCTTCTTCTACTCTTTCATTTATGAAGAACAAGCCATTTGACCTGTGGCATTTTCGCCTAGGGCACCCTAGTTTAGGTCGTTTTCGTTTTTTAGTTAATCGTTTTGCTTATATGCAGTCTACTTTTAATCACAAGTGTGTAATTTGTCCCATGGCAAAACAAACTCGGTTACCTTTTAATAAAAGTATCAGTTCAAGTACTTGTTCTTTTCAATTGATTCATTGTGATATTTGGGGCCCTTTTACGGTTCCTTCTTTGAATGGTGATCGTTATTTTTTGACAATTGTAGACGATTACACCCGTTGTACTTGGGTTTTTCTAATGAAAACAAAATCAGAAACTTTTAAATACTTGTGTTATTTTTTTAACCAGGTTGTCACTCAATATAAAAAGCATGTTCTTCATGTGTTTTCAGGATCTGAATCTTTTATCATTTCAGACCTTCAAAAACTTCGTTCTGATAATGGTTCAGAATTTTTATCAAAAGAACTTCAGGCCTATTTTGCTCAAATGGGCATTGTTCATCAACATAGTTGTGTTTATACTCCACAACAAAATGGTGTTGTTGAAAGAAAACATCGACATTTACTTGACGTAGCTCGTGCTCTACGGTTTCATTCTAATCTTCCTATTCAGTTTTGGGGCGAATGTGTGTTGGCAGCGGCATACTTGATAAATAAAATGCCAACACCACTTTTGAATCTATTGTCGCCTCACGAAAAAAAAATTGGTACAGCACCAGATTATTCCGCTTTGCGGGTTTTCGGGTGTCTTTGTTTTGCTCGCAATACCAACATCAAAAATAAATTTGAACCGCGAGCATCACCTTGCATTTTTATTGGTTATCCTTTTGCTCAAAAAGGATATATAGTTTATGATATTCAAGCACGTCGTAAATTTGTTTCCCGCGACGTTGTTTTTCATGAAGAAGTATTTCCATATGATGAGACTAGTTTCTCAAGTTCTACAGTTCCATCATCTGCAAATGATGATTTTTGGTATGATTTTCCCACACATTCACCACCCCGTCAAATGCCAACTTTACAACCCACTCAAATCAATCCAATTCCACCTGCTTCCGCACTTTCATCTACAAACTCTACATCACCAGCTCCACCTATTTCACATACTGTACAGGACCCAAATACTACCACACTTGGTCAAAATTTTGAAACTGATGTTAACCATGAACATACAGCACAATTAGATGCTCACATGGGTGACTCCATTACCGTCCAAAATCCTCCAACTGAGCATGTTACCCCGTCAAATCCTGTTGTACGGCGTTCGGAAAGATCCCATAATTTACCTCCTTACTTGAAAGACTATCAGTGTCTTTTTGATGGATGTTCTCAATCACATCCATATCCTTTGACAGACTATATGTCGTTTGATGAATTTAGTCCTTCTCATAAGGCTTTTTTGGCTAAAGTTATGTGTACAGTTGAGCCAACTTCTTTTAAGGAAGCCATGAAGTATCCAGAATGGAGAGACGCCATGGCTCGTGAAATACAAGCATTGCTGGCCAATAATACTTGGAGCCAGACTTCGTTACCCCCTGGTAAGACAATTATTGGTTGTAAATGGGTTTTCAAAATTAAGTATAAATCTGATGGTACCATTGAACGGTATAAGGCTCGCTTGGTTGCAAAGGGTTATACTCAACTTGAAGGAGTGGATTACCACGATACCTTTGCGCCCGTAGCAAAGCTTGTTACAGTTAGAGTTTTGCTCTCTTTAGCATCTGTTAAAGGTTGGCATATACACCAACTTGATGTTAACAAAGCTTTTCTTCAAGGGGATCTCGACGAAGAAGTTTATATGAGTTTGCCCCCTGGATTTACAGTTCCTGGCCAAGTTTGCAAGTTAAACAAATCTATTTATGGTCTTAAACAGGCCTCTCGTCAGTGGTTCGCGAAATTTTCTTCTACTCTAATTTCAGAAGGTTTCCAACAATCCACTGCTGACTATTCTTTATTTACTTTTCATCGTGGATCTATTTCTTTGTATGTTTTAGTCTACGTTGATGATATTGTTATTACTGGCAATGATTCTAATGCCATTTCACGTTTAGTTTCACGTCTAGAGAGTTTATTTTCGATTAAAGACCTTGGACGTTTACAATATTTATTGGGAATAGAGGTTTCTCATTCCTCTAATGGAATTTTTCTATGTCAACGCAAATACATTCTTGATATTTTGCGCGATTCTGGCTTAACAGGAGCAAAGCCATCACCATCTCCAATGGAGCAAAATTTAAAGTTATTACCAATTGATGGTGTTCCCCTTGCTGATCCATCTCAATTTAGGCGTCTTATTGGTCGCTTACTCTATCTTACGGTATCCAGACCAGATATTCATTATGCGGTTACTTATTTAAGTCAGTTTATGTCTTCTCCTAGAGCTCCACATCTTGATGTTGCAATGCGCATTCTTCGTTATCTTAAAGGAACTATAGAACATGGCATTCTTCTTTCTTCTAAAAGTTCTCTGAAGTTAAAAGGATTTACATATTCTGACTGGGCTGGTTGCCCTATAACCCGTCGTTCTACAACTGGGTATTTTGTTTTACTGGGTGATAGCCCTGTTTCTTGGAAATAAAAAAAAACAACCAACCGTCTCTCGTTCATCTGCTGAGGCGGAATATCGTGCTTTGGCTAATTTAACGGCTGAATTGCAATGGCTACGTTACTTATTCGATGATCTTCATATTTCTTTCACTGCTCCTATTTCTGTTTATTGTGATAGTCAAGTTGCCATCCACATTGCTGAAAATCATATATTCCATGAACGAACAAAACACATTGAAATTGACTGCCATTTTGTTCGTGAGAAAATACAAAGCAAGCTAATTTGTCCAAGTCATATCGCTTCTGCTGTACAACTCGCTGATGTTTTTACGAAGCCTCTTGGTGCTGCCCAGTTCACCAAGTTAGTTAGCAAGTTGGGAGTCTGTCCGGTTTCCACGCCTGCTCCAACTTGAGGAAGGGGTATTAACGTATCAATCTCGTATATTATGCTCAGAGAATATCTCCACCTTAGCATATCAATCACTTATATTATGGAACGTAATTTTGATCTCGCACTGCGAGATCAAAATTGATCTCGCGGCTCCACAGCCCTTGGATTGGGAGGGGGGGGGGGGGGTTATAACCGTTGGATGAAGGGGTGGAAAAAATCATTTAAACACCTTTTCATCCAAGGGTTATAAACCCCCCACCATTCCAATCCAAGGGTCGCTTTCGCTGCGAGATCAAACTTTTTTTCTATATTATGCTCCATGAATATCTCTATTATGTACTGTCAATATATTTTGTTTACTAACTTAGCTAGCTTGATTTAGGTTAGATTTAGTCAAGGATAAATTATCTTTATTACAATTGATTGTGTAGTCAATCACGATTCTCCATTGTTGTGCTGTAACTATAAATAGAGATTCTAATCTCTTTGTAATGTATCAAACATCAAAAATCAAAATACCATCCAATGTTTTAGACCTATAATCATAATATCCAGATAACATTAATGAGAATGGCAAGAAAACGTGGTGTGTACTTCTAAATGGAGTAGACAACCTTCACCAATGACATGTCTTCTCCCACGGGTGAATCAACCAATTATGGATTGCTTATTCAACACTAGTTGAGTTTCAAGAACTACTTTTCATTGTGCTCTGACTACGCGACCTCGAGATTGTTAATCTGGCATACCATCACCGTGAATAAGTGGACATGAAAGTCGTATTGGAAGACTTCGAACATGGTGTGCTTGGAATTAAGTCAATTCCCTTAAATAATTTACTGGCATAATATATCATCTTAAAAGCTGCGACCGCGAATTCAATTTCGACGAATCAAGGGTAACTTGAAATCACTTAGTGAGGAACCCAGAGCTCCAAGTCTGGTATCTCCCAGGAATGGTCGCCCCTTAACGTAAGTTGGGGTGCTAATTGCATCAGCCCACAATAGTTCACTATGACGTTATCGAAGTGATATAAAATTTCTCTGGACGGGTTGACGTGGACGGAGATCTATTCTTCCCTTAGCGGCTGGTAAGGTGTCAATAGGAGTAGACGCACCTTAACATTTTGTAAGTTGCCAATAACACTACGAATAAAATGATATTTTTGCCCTTTTGGAGAATTTCTTCTCCTTTTAGTGAAGATGAAGAAGCCCTAAAACTCCTGCAAACACACAAAAAAGACTAAGAATATTAGAAACATGATAATGTAAATTAACCACTATCACTTGCCACTCCTCCAAGAAAATACATTGCTTTTTCTTAAGAAACATTAAATTTGATAATTTGTCCCCTTTTTATTTTCTCAATCTCAGGTTCTTTTATCTTTTTTGCCTTGTTATAAAATTTAATAAAAAACGCATTGAAAATAATCAATCATAAATGGTTTAAATTGCTTTAACTTATTCTAGTCTAATTAGCTAGTTTTTTGGTCTGTGTTTATTGAATTTTGCACAAATAATCATTATTTGATGTGGTATTGACCTATAATTATAGTTCAATTTGATTATGATTAGAATTTTGGGTTATTACTTGGGGGTTTTTGAATATCGAGTTAGATGAACTGTTTGTATGAATTTTGGAATGTTGTTGTTATAAACTTAGGTTGTTATTTGTTATATGCTTTGGCATCACTGCTAAACTTGCTCTTGCTTTTCTTTTGAGTGAATTGTTTTAGTTTTATGATACTTTTTTTGTATGCGACTTAATTTTTAATAGGAGAATTTTGGTATATGCAGTCAATCATGCGAAGAAATCGTTCTTGAATAATACCTAGTCATTGAACAAGGCTTTTGTTAGTTTACAACATAACATTTGCATTTTAGCTAGCCATAAATGGTTTATAAATCTTTCATCAACTTATTTCAATCTTATACATATTTTTCTTCGTTTTATTGTGAACTCTGCAAAACATCAGCCTTTTCAATGTTGTTTTCATATATACATAATTGTATCTGATAGGGTGGTTGTAATTTTGGTCTTATTTGATATTTTTATTCATTGACATATCTAAAATATAATATAATAATACGACGTTTTTAAAATTAAAAATAAAAGTAGTGATACATATCACATACATCACACATATCACATGTATGTTTACACGTAAACTTTTTTCTTCTAAATAAGTGCACTAATTCCTTTCTCACAACAACTTGTCGCCCAAATTCGTCAAAAATAAGTAGTGTATGTTAGAATTCATGGATCAAGAGAGAATTGTGTGAGAGAGAGAGAGATACTAAAACTCTGATTCTTATTTCATTTCAAATCCATTACAGATTACATCATATATATACAACAACCATAAGTAACTACCCAAACCATACAAACCAACATACACAAATAACTTGAACATTATCCTAAACAAACAGTAGAATTATATTAAGTTTGAATTATCTCTAACACACCCCTTTAATTCAAACATCAATATACTAACATCATCATCATCATATTAAGAACATAATCATCATTATCATCATAAGAACATCATCACCATAACGATCACTGTCGTCACGGTTAACATTGTTGTTAGCCGCATGCATCTTGCGTAATTTCGACTAACCTTACATATTTATGCAGAAATTTGCACCTTCATCAATCATCATCACTTACATATCAACATAACTTACATACCTAACATATTTATGCAGAAATTTGCATCTTCATCAATCATCATCATAATGATCATCTTCATAATCATCAACATCATCATTCATCATCATACTAATCACCATATTCATCATTTTCTTCATCATAAGATTTTCAAAAATCTTCTACATTAGACAAGAGTTTCTCTCCTTTTTTGTTTAACTCAAACCACACAACATTTCCTAACTCTCACACTAATTCATCTCTCAACCCGCTCTGATACCATGTTAGAATTCATGGATCAAGAGAGAATTGTGAGAGAGAGAGAGAGATACTAAAACTCTGATTCTTATTTCATTTCAAATCCATTACAGATTACATCATATATAAACAACAACCATAAGTAACTACCCAAACCATACAAACCAACATACACAACTAACTTGAACATTATCCTAAACAAACAGTAGAATTATATTAAGTTTGAATTATCTCTAACAGTGTATTGGAACCTATTCAAATAATAGCCCTTTAGTGGTTAGTATGTGGTGAACTGATAATCCTTTAACTCAATCTTATGTAATAGTTTCAGAAACTCACCTGATAAATTGGTAATTATCCCCTGCCATCATGAAGCACATCAACTAAATATTATCAAGATAACAATGAAACAGTGATCAATGTGCACAAATATCAATAACTAGAAAGGTCTGCATCAAAGAAGCTTGGAATTCTATGGTCCAGAAACTCTTTTTTCTTTTCTTTTTCTTTTTGATTTTTTCTTTTTCTTTGCTAAAAATGTAAATCCACCAACATTTCCTCTCCAACCACCCTTACTGGATTGGTAATGTGTAATGAATATCATTATACAGACAGATATTAAAATGAAACAAACCCTAGTTCTAAAAAGACTACTGTAAACTGCAAGAAGAAGAAGAGTCTCGTCTGGTTATTTTGTTTTTAGGGTTTGTTTTTTTTCTGAGGAAGGGGGATTTCTTACAGATCAAATAACAACGATTTACAGGTAACAAATCTTTCTCGTACAAAAACATCACTTCTTTGTTGTTTATTGTTTTGATTATGAAAAAGAAAAGAGTAATCAAAACAGTTACTAAGAATGCAATGCAATTCAATTTAATTTCTTGCATTCTTAGTAACTGTTTTGATCATCAATCATCTCAATATTTTGTGTTTATTTCAAACTGTGTTGGTGCAAAACAGTCTTCATTCATAGCGATGGTGATTAGGGTTTTTCTTTTTCTTGTTTTTGGGAAAGGGAATTTGATTTCAGTGAAGTGAGTGAGTGGGGGAATATACATTATAACCCCTATAAAATAATAGCGTCGGGACCGGCAAAATTTATTATATTATCGCGATATTAAGTAATTGATAATATAATAATTATTAATTATATATTTTCTATTGCATCAAGAATCTATAATGCCAGAAATTCTGCTAATGTTAATAAAAATCAAAGATAAATTTAATAAAAATCGAAGATAAAATTCAATGTGACATCAATTCCAAGAAAATCGAAGTCTAATGTTAATAAAAGTCGAAGTCGAAATTTACATGGGAGTTCAATTGTGGAGGGTAAAACACCCTCGGAACACGTGTCAAGATCAGAAGGACTAGGTCCTTCCAGAAAGCGTCGCAGCCATACTTCGGGATTAGCCTGCAGAGCAACCTCGAGGGAAAGCTCGAAGATAGAAGACTCGCCTAGATCATCGAAGGATAAAAGCCTGAAGCCATCTTTGGAGGTCTCACCGAGGGAACCGCCTTACTCGACAAGCTCTGATACCACCACGATTGAGTAGCTTGTCTTATTAGTTGTAAACCACTACCGACTCGGCCTATATTAGGAGAGCTCGAGAAACATTGAGGGGGTTGGAATTTGGTGGAACCTAAGTTGTGAAGGGCGAGATTAGGTTAGCTTTCTCCTCTAACTTCTAAGGATCATATCCATGTATTAGTTACCACAAGATTTAATGAGTAATCGTGTTCGTATCTAACATATTCTCTTATGTATTATCTTCGATATTGTTCTTATTCTCTTCACACTCTGGTATGATCAAATACTGTCTGTATTGCCTTGGTATTAGTATAGATTTATTGGTTGTCGGGTATGAAGTGCTTATGCAGATTTCATACTCACACAGTTTGGCGCTAGAAACAGGGACTGATTAAAACAACTTAGGGTTTGCCTGTGATTTATGATTTTCAAATTTTTTGAGGAAATTTTTTCTAGGGTTTTCAAACTCTTCTTTCAAATCGCATTTCCATCACATTTTTATCATTTTATTCTGAGCTCCACCACCTTTGGTGTCTAAAGATCTTCAAAGTTTTAGAACGTTCAAGGATTTTTGAGCAAATCATCAGTTTGATGAGATCGATGCTTCTACAGGGAATCCCAAGCCTTGAAAAGTAGAGGTCAAATCATGCACACCATACGTTTCCTGGTGAAACATGGGCAAAGATAGTACAAAATACGGTTTCGCCAAAAAGGAAAATAATTTTAAACCCTATAAAAATAATATGAACAGAAGAATTATACATGTCAGACCACTAGGGCACAATAACAACTGTGGACCTCGCTTGTCGGATTGCCTTTCTTTTTAGGGTCGCTTACACAAGGAAAAGACGTCAAAACATCCCATCAAAATGAAGCCACAGGATGAAATATCGGTACGAAATGCCCATTGCAACTCGATGATTCATTCAAGGGAGAGCACCAGCTCAAGAAATAACATCACTGGAAGGATCCACAAGAGGGACAAAGATGGAAATGAGATAATGATTGTCGCAGAGGCAAGAACATTCGAGCCATGGCAGTTGGAACCAATATTTTACTCAGCAGACGACCTTCCCGAGGACGGCCCAAGCAACACTCCCATGGTCATAACTATAAACATAAATGGAGTATTCTTGCCAAATATACTAATTGATCTAGGGAGTTCTGTAGACGTCCTTTTCGGTGTGGCATACAGGAATTTCTTCCAAAGTACCTCGTTGATACCCTCGGATTATACCATCTACGGATTCAATGGAAGAGCTTCGAAGCCAAAGGGTGATGTTTCATTGCCAATTTACGTAAAGACGATGAAGATGCAAACCACATTCTGTGTCCTGGACATAGAGTCGCCATACAACGCAATCTTGGGACGACCATGGCTGCACGGGATCTTGGGGGTACCCTCTACACTACATCACAAACTCAGATTCCCAACTCCTACCGGAATAGGTGAGATCAAAGGCGAAATCACAGAGTCGAAGGCGTGTCACGAAAAGGATATCAAGCAAAGAAGGTACGCAAGGCAAAATCGAAGAGAGCGGTACAGACAGCAAAAGGCAGAAATGATCGATAAAGAAATTAATCAGGTAATCAGGGGAGACAAAGGAGCAATCATGAAGGAAGCCCCGAAGGATCCCACTGCAATGAACGAGGAAACACCAAACTTCACCCCGACAGAACCCACCGAGGACGTAAACATCGGAACTAACGAGGAACCAAAAATCGTTAAAATCGGAACATTAATGAAACAGGGACAACGTGAGGAATTGGAAAAATTGCTGCAGGAATATGCAGATGTCTTCGCTTGGAGAATGAGCGAGATGTCGGGAATCGACCCAAGCTTAGCATGTCACCACCTAGATATAAACCCTTCGGTGCGGCCATTCAAACATAGACCTAGAAAGCTAGCATATATATATCAAACGGCGGTGGAATCAGAGCTTAACAAGATGATTGCGACAGGAATCATCAAGAAAATACAAGGGAGTGCGGATTTGCATCGATTTTAGCAATCTAAACAAGGCATGCCCGAAGGATCCACACCCACTTCCCAGCATAGACCAAATGGTGGACGCAACAGCAGGACATGAACTTTTAAGTTTCATGGACGGCTATTCTAGCTACAACCAGATTCCTTTAGCAGAAGAATATCAAAAGCACACAACATTTCTAACATCTAACGGGTATACTTCTATACAAGAATGTCGTTTGGAATAAAGAACGCTGGTGCCATTTATCAAAAAGCTATGGAGAACATCTTCCGCCCCTGGTTGAAGAAGACTGTTGAGGCATACATAGACGACATGTTGGTGAAAAACAAGAAGGCAGAGACTCACATCGAAGACCTGAGAGAAATACTGGAGAAGATGCGCCAAATCAATATGAAAATCAACCCTGCAAAGTGTATCTTCGGAGTTACTTCGGGATTTTTTTTGGGATACGTGGTCACAAAGACGGGTATCGAAGCTGATCCATTGAAGGTACAGGCGATTCGAGAGATGTCGTCGCCCACAACTGTAAAGGATGTAAATCCGCAGATGTACAAGCCCTAAATGGAAGGCTGGCAGCCCTTAGCAGATTCATCGCTCGATCCTCGGACAGATGTAAAAAATTCTTCAGCATTTTGAAAAAGGGAGAAAAATTCGTAGGACAGATGAGAGGGAGGCTACATTCCAGGGAATCAAAAACTATTTGGCAAGCCTACCAGCCCTACAGCGACCGGAAAGGGATGAAGATTTGAGACTCAACATTGCAGCCAACTCTGACGCCATCAGTGCAGTCCTCGTAACAACTAGAGAAGAAGAAAAACCGGTGTACTACATTATCAGAACACTATTTCAGGCCGAGAAAAACTACACCAAGCTGGAGCAACTCATACTTGCGTTGGTTGTAGCAATTCAAAAGCTTCGAACGTACTTCCAGGCACACAAAATCATTGTGCTAACCAAAACACCAATCGAATCCGTTCTAAAAAAATATGCATGTAGCAGGGAGAATTGCGAAGTGGAACGCACAAATAGAACAGTATGACGTGGTCTATGAAATACGAACATCATTAAAATCACAAATCATCGCCGACTTCTTAACAAAATTCCCAACGAAGAAGATAACGAAGAAGAGCCAATACTAGGGATTAAGGACGAAGACGAACCATTTGATCTACTGGAGCAAATACATCCTCGAAGGTGGGAAGTCTTCATCGACGGATCAGTAAATGGAGATGGCCGAGGAGTTGGAATAGTCTTCACTTCGCCATAAGGAAAGCGTACAGTATATGCTCTCCGATTGGAGCTCGAAGCAACAAATAACGAAACCGAGTATGAGGCAATGATACATACTCTAAAACACATGATAGAAATGGAGATCCAAGAGGCACGCATTACCACAGATTCACCGTAAGCAATGTAGACATCAGATTGTCATCATGGTATCAGACTGAAAACCTAATTAGGGTTTTCAGGGTAAGATCCTACTTCCGTTGTCTCTTAATCATTGAATCATTCTTTCAATTTCTACTTCTTCTTCTCTAAATTCTTCGTCTACTGTTAACGAGAAATTGAATCGAGATCTAGTTTAAATTTAGTCTTCTTCTAAAACTTAAATTGACGAATTAACTTGGGTTTAGGTTTAATTTCTGCATCTGAAAATTTCAACAGTTGGTAGTGGTGGTTTGGTCTGAAGATCGGAGGAGTTTTGATGTGATGATTTGATCAGAGTTTCGGTGTGGAGTTTGATTTTCTATTGATGTCGTTTGCTATGTCAACAAACTGGATTAAGCAAGAACTAATATCTGAATTTGGTCTTCGTCCTTGAGCTCTGGAAGTTTGCCAATAATCCTTAGAGTGGAATTAGCTCTTCTACCTCAACTGCGGTGCTCAATTCTCTGTTGGCAATCTCGAATTTGGTTTTTCTTTGTTTAGATTACTTCAGATGTGACTTCTTGTGTTCAATTTTTGATTCACTACATATATATATATATTAAAAGCATGTTGTACTCTTCCGCTCAGTTCTTCCAGCAACAACAAATACAAAATTTGAACCAGCAGTTACTCACAAAGCTCGCCGATATACAAAGACCACTCCAAAAATTCACAAGTAGTCAGCTTATATCACGATTCATGACAACAAAGATGTTCGCCGCAATACAATTTGAGTCTATGAACTTTTTCATATCTCCTCCAGCTGAAGAAGCAGACAAAGCCTTCATCCTCAAGCAAGGATCGCCGAATACTTCTAAATCTTCGTCAACGAATGCTCAACAAAAGATATCGCTGAAGATTACAAGACAGTCAGTACCTCACCTACATTCACGGTCGCCGAATCTCGCCAGCCTATTGAAGAAGAAGATCCTCAGATTTTCCTGCATCAGTCTTCTCAACAAGCAATGGTCATCCGCTGAAGATAGAAGATCCGCTCAAGTTTACATCAGCACGCCGAAGTCCAAAGCTCAGAGTCAGTCAATCATGATTAAATATAGCACGCCAATCCATGTCAGAGCCATCGCCGCAAATAGAAGAGTTGCTCAAGTCTTTTCGCCGACATAGCCATCCAAACCAAGATTAGATCCAGCCAAGTTACTTTGAAGACTTTACTTGTTTACTCCGCTTGCACCAGAAGACGTTTCAAGAAGGTTTTGCTTAAGGATTATTCTGCGAACCATCCATAAGCAAAGGGGCAAAATGTGAGTGTAGAAAGTGCCTTCTACCAATAAAAGCATCCTAAAGGTGAAGCTGCGTAAGAAGACTATCTCTGAGAAGTACAGAATCATCAAGGAAGACCACGACGAAGTACCAGGTATGAGAGGTTAGCGTATAGGACCGCCGAGGCTACACCAGCGAAGAATTGAAGGGCGGACTATGGTCAGCGAGATTGAACACGTCATCAACAAAGACTGTACAGTAGTTGGGTATTTATGGGAATATGATCAGAATGGTCAGGTTGTCAGAGTTTACTCGTTGACTCAGTGGGATCCGCGTCAGCAATCCTTATCCAGAAGGAGACTAGCTCGCTGAAGTCATAAGAACTCGTCGATGTGCTGACCGGCGAGAGAGAATGAATAATTATCGTGTATCCATTATGTGGCACGAGACTAAAGGAAGTATAGCTTAGCCTTCCCTAGGAAATGAAACACCATAGAAGAACTCTAGCATAGGATTCCCATTAAGGGTATTCATATAACTTCGCCAGTGTAACTCTCACATAAAAGGGAAACAACCCTAATGTGAGAGGAGAGGCCTCTATTACCTTCTCTCTCTACTTCATCTCCTTCTCTACTATTCTCTACTACTCAAGAACACCTCAAGAACACCAAGAAAACCTATGTAAAGTTATCAAGAATCACCACTAATAAATCCATGATGTAGGAAGCTAGATAAGCTCCGAACACGTTAAAAATGTCTCTCGTGTGCTTTACTTTTATGTTCATTCATATGTGTGTGCAAATCTAGATCTAGGAACAAGTAAATCTATGGGTGTAATTGCATGATGTATTTTATGCAATTACACTCCACTTGACAAACGCCAAAGCTAAGTTCCGTCCCGTGCACGGTGAGAGTAGGGTTTTTTTTTCGCTGCAACACCTTTATCACCCCCCTTAGTGTGCAGCCTTACATCGGTGTTTCCCGCAAGTTCAATTTTACTGAGTTTGAACACATCAAATCCAACATAAGGAACATCGAACTTACAGGTAGAACGCGGTACATTCATGTTATTGTTGATGTATTTTTCAAAGTACATACACTGACGTTTTTTTTTCCTTGGATACAGATGTGATTGGTTATCTAAGGACATTCACCAATGTACAGGTGTTTAGAAAGCAGGAGAGCATGACTGTCGGATGCGGAAAATCAGTATAGAAAACGTCAGGTATAGACCTTTACAATGAAGAATTAATTTTTATGTCCATCGTGTATGTTTATGTTCTTGGTACATATTGTATTTTTTAGAGGTTCGATATTGAATGTTTCCCTGTGGGGATCCGCTGCTAATCAAGTGTGCATTGGTCCTGATGATTCTGGACTTGATTCGCGGCCGGTTTTGGTGGCGGTATGTTCCACTGCTGTAAAGAACTACCAAGGTACTGTTACTTCATAAACTATCATGTATTTAACAACCAAAGGGTAATGTTTATACATCTACAAGATAGATTGAAAGTTGATGTTTTTCTAAAATACAGGAGATATAACATTGTCATCAACAAATGCCACCAAAGTCCATCATAATTTAGACGTACCATATGTCGTGAAGATGCAGCAAAGGTTGGTACTCATATTTTTACTGTATGAGCATGTGTGCTTCGAATGGACATACAACATGAGCTTTGTCTAATGCTTAGGTGTTCACCATTGGACAGTTATCTGTTGTATGGGTATTTATATCTATATTAGTTTGTCTGACTCACTGGGTTTGTAATATCTTTGGCGAAAATGTTTCATGTAGGTGTTCGTATTTTAATCCACCGCGCCATGTAATGGTTCCAGTCAAAGGAGTAAGATATCAAACTAGCACTCCGGAACATGTTTCGCGTAGTACCCATCCTCCATCCACTGCATCTGGATGGAGAATGGGTGGACCATTTAGCTTTCGGTCATACAATTTTTCAATTTTCCGTCGGGATATGATGAGAAATCTAAACGCTGGATTTTTTAGAGCAGCAGGGCGAGAGATACTGAGAGCCATCATGTACATGTAGGTAGTTGTTTTGTGCTTAGTGTCAGGATAGTGTTCCAGAGATTCACATTGTTAGACTTTTAACGATTGTTGTATAATCAACATGAGTCGTAGCCTATTTAATCTTACGTATTGGATTCATTCTATTTAGTAAAAAATTGTTCTTCTCGCTTATTATGGACAGGAGTAAAAACCTCCTATAGTATTCTAAAAAACAAAATTTTTGAGGGGATATCGACGACGACCTCTACCGTATGCTCGCATTTAGTAGTCCTTGGTTGAAATGGTAGACTTTCAAAAAAAGATATGCCAGATTTGATTACTTACACTCAAGGTCTGTGTACATGGGTCAACAAAAAATGGCAAAAGAAACATCCATACACCATTGTGAACGTAACCAAGTGATAAAGCATACAACAGCACCAGGAGAGTATTAGGTTTTAACGATTACGGGTACTTTTCGAGTCGACTCTCCTTCTTTTTGGAGCAGGTATAGGTATTTTAGCATCGTCATCGGGTTCTCTTTTACGCTTTCTACCGACTTCTCCGGTTGGATGCTGATTGTGAACTGCGCTACTTGATCCAGTGCTGCAAGCAGTACTACTGCCGAGTTCGTCTTTGTTCTCAACAACTTGATTTTCATTTTCTACATCAGCGTCGTATTGGATGTCTTCTCCATCACTTTCTTCACAGCTTTCGCCACTTTGATCACTGTTTAGATAATCTTCAATTGATGTTCTCTCCGAAGATTGGTTTGAGCCATCTGCACCGGATAAGCTGTCGTAATCACTAGATTCCCTTCTTGAGTGGCCGTCCAGACTGCTATCACTGTAAGAGTCAGAATCAGATGGTGGTACGTCTTCTTTGGATGAACTGTGTTTGTCAGTCGATGTTTCTGTTTCTTTGCCGGAACCAACATGTCTACCACCCATTGAAAACTCGAAGCTGTCACAAAGGGATAAATCAAACATCTAATTAGTAACAGATTCTCTGAAATAGAATAAATGCGTAAGAATTACATGCAGCAATAAAAATATAAATTTAGATAACCAGCAGCTGATTTTGAAAGACAATAAATGCAATCAGACTAATTTACATGTTGTGCTGGATGATAACAATGAAATGCAGTCAATCCTTTTGCAGTCTAAAGGTGTATGTGTAACTACTAACGAATTGAATACCCTATATGATGTTTTTTTTTGTAAGAAAGGATGAAGATTCACCCTCTCCTTCTCATATATATACGTGATGTGTTGTAGAGGAATAAATAGCACGTGTAAGTTAACGCTACATGCAGCTGAGGATTTGATGCCACGCATTCTGTGCAAAGATTTCGGAAGATTTCTACACACAGAAATCCGCGGAATCTCCTAAGTTTTTGCTTCTCAAAATTTTATGTTTGTGGTGCACGTGTTCATGATCGATAATTAAATGCATGAATGACATGACTTCAGAATGGTATATTTGATATTGCAATATTTATAGACTCTGTGGTACATGGTATCACACCCCCAAGGCTAACACATGGGGAACATTATTTCCCGAAATATATCTTGACACTCAGGCTAATTATGGAATGATGGGTCAATTTAGTTGTATATCCAAGACCCCGTCTGAGATTGCTGGAGACATTGGTAACCTAATATAATAAATCTTCAATACTTTGTTTCTGCCAAGGTATTTTCTGCCTCTTCTTTGTTTGGTTCTTCCAAGGTATTTCCCGCCTCTTATTTGATTGCATAAGTTCGTTGTTGTATAGATCTATGATGTAATTGAGAGTACACAGGATTCATCTTACATAGGCATTAGATCTGGATTGGTTATAATACCAATGGCGTAGGTTATAGAACATTCTTATTTTATGCTTATGCTAATCCGACCTCAAAATAACTCCCATGTTTGTCTACAGACATCTGATGGCGATCCAGCGACTCTGTGACATTTGCGGGGGTGAGTGTGTGTGTCTATTTCGTATCGAACAGGTGAAGCAAAACCAACAAACAACCAAAGTGGACATAGAGGAACAACGGGTGATTCAGGGTTGAAAAAGGAGGGGTATCGAAATACTACCAAATTTTCGTTTTGGCTCGTGAGTCTTATGGTTTAGGTTTGGACGATCTCAAAAATCAATATCCAAACCTAGATAACCGGAGTTGTGATCTTGGGGATCAACTCAACAAAGTTGGGACTTTGGAGTTAAACTCTACGGTTATTGGATAACATACTACTTGGTGCTTTAATTATATAATCAGAGATATAATGCGGAAAGTAAAAGCACACAAGACACCATAGATTTTTTTAACGAGGAAACTGCCTTGCAGAAAAACCTCGGGACGTCGTCCAGATTGAACACCGCCCAGTACAAACTGACTACAAACACTAGCCTACTATAAGACTTCGGTCTATGATGTAGCAGAGACCAACTCAAGCCCTCCAAGCGAATTGGCTACTGTCGCACTCCTTACGTCTCTAGATCCCCCACAGATCGTCACGCACTTGATTCCCCAAGCTGACGTCCTTTACAGGCCTAGGAGTTGCTTTGACCGATGTCAAAGGCTTGTGTCAGCAATACTGGC
>JAJJMA010207764.1:0-19777 GCA_023529015.1 Papaver nudicaule | reverse complement strand
GGGAAACCCTAAACTTGATAACCAAGTAATAGAGATTAATCTCAATTCGAATTCTTTTTATCATTATCTGCCAAGTGTTTTGTTAGCTCAAAAACACTTCAAGATAGAAATCCAACAGACTAGAGATAATCTTATCTTATTGACTCATTGAGGATCGTTAGATGGAACACAAAAGATATTATGTGATAACCAAGTCCATCTAAGAGATAAAGGAGTTTAGAGTTTGACTCAAGTGAAATTCTGAAAGAATATCCACTAAATCCAACACCAACAAAGTAGCCGACATTCAGATTCGCGTACTGGTTCGCGAAATGTTCAGCCACTTCGAACTCAGAAGAAATCCGAGTTTCTGGTTTGCGAACCGGTTCGGGAACCGTCCGCCTGTCAGATTTCGTCAAATCTGGATTCCGCTGGAAGTACTGGGCTGAGCCAGAACTAGACGTGTGTTACGCCCTCAGCTGTGATCCATGGACTCTTTGCTCAAGAGTACTCCTTTAGATTCATCCATATCCAACTAACAGTTTGCAAGCAAACCATTGTAATGGACACATGGCACCGAATCTGTCTCATTCATCCTTGTACTCGCAGTATTTGTGGGAGAAAACATTGGTCATGACACAAGGTCACATTACACAAGAATACGATCTCAATCGCTATTATCACTACTAAAGTAGTCAACTATATTTCGAAAGAATAGAGAAAGTAGAATAGAAGAATATCCATAAAGTCATAACTCCTACTAACCTTTTGTCGATGAAGAATAATTGATGTCTTCTTTGTCTTCACAGTCTTCGTCTTCAAGGTCTCTACTACTTTGTCTATATCCCAATTCCGAAATCTAAACTCTAGTAGGCTAAATCAAGAATTGAGTTTTGACACCTAAAACTGACAACTAGCTTGACATACCAACGCTAGTGGGTTTGATCGGACAATGCCCTAACAATCTCCCCCTTTGTCAATTTTAGTGACAAAACCAATTTACATGTGGATTCAAATAATATACAATGAAGTACTAACCAAATGTAGTTCTTGATTTCTTGAATTCTTCAACTTTTCCTTTGAGTCTTGATGTGTTCGTTAAACTCTTGTTGATGAATCTGTAGTCAGCAGTCACAACATATCCAGCTCAAACAACCATAAAGGTATGCTTAGGCTTACGTGGGTTAGTATGCTCATCTCACATGTTGTTTGTGCGTAAGAGTAAGAATCTGAGCAAACTTGAAGTTGGTGTATCAGAACTTCTAAAGTGATTCTACTCATTCTTGATACGAAGCTTGATCTCAGCTTTAATTACTCCCCCTTACTTGATACTTTGTGAAAAGCACAACAAGTAAGCACATGATGTTCTCTCCCTATGGTTATGCGCCTTAATGCAACCACAAGAACAAGAACCATATGTATTCTCCCCCTATTTGTCACAAAAATATGACAAAGTAGTTTGAGACTAGGGTTTCATACACCTATGAAAACAGGTGAAGCCAAGTACTCGCATATCAAGTTAAAGATGGTATACTTAGGTAATCTGAACAAAAGATTCCTGAGTTCTCACCTTTTGGAGAAATAAAGATACACTTTCTCCCAATATTCCACAACCACGCTCCCCAAAAAGATTTGTTATTAAGAGCAAGTTCAAAAAGAACTCTCCCCCGTGTGGTGTCATTCAATAAAGAACAACTGACAAAGACTAACATGGACAAGAACAATTGAATGTTATCCAGGTTTGCTTTGTTAATAATCTCTTTTCCTTAGCCACTTTTTACGGAAAAAGAGTTATATGATTCTGAGTTTGGGAAAACCCTAACAATCATACAATCAAAAGTTTCTTAATCGTGAGAAAAAGCATAACTTTTGTAAATAGACACAGCTTTACGTCACTACCGAAGCAATGGAAAAAGCTATGTTTTTCAATAAGATTGAGGTAGACAAATCAAGTATTGCAAACATCATTAATAACATCTAAAAAGAACTTTTATTAATGAAATAAAGTAGTACATGCTTGAAAAACTCTAAAAAGCATGAAAGGAAAACTACTAAACAGATTTAGTTTATATTCCTTAGGCAAAAGTAAGAACAAGTTCTCACAAGGAACCAACTAATCTGATCTACTAAGAAAGAATAAATCTAAACAAAAAGTTGTTGTTAACAACTTTATTTAGGATTTATTTGGAAAACTAGCCACTTTTGGCATTACAGACTTCACAATACTTGTTGTCAGCAAGTTTCTCGATCCGTCTTTTCAAGAGAGCAAGCTCATCCTGTACAGCTTCCAACTGGGACCTAAGCAATGCGTTCTTTCTTGTAGTAACCATGGTATTATTTTTCATGGTTTCATAATCTATGAAGAAGCGATAGACGATGGCTGATGAAATTTGAACCCTCTGATCCAATTTTTCATATTCATAAGCATCAATGGCATAAACCCCAAGCTGACGAGTATGAAAAGCCATAGTCTCTTCTTCTTCTTCTTCCAGAATCTCTTCTTCCCTTTCTATCTCTTCAGCGCCTTGAGCACAGCTAAACTTCTCCATTTTTAGAGGTAGAATAGCAGAGAAAATACTTGAATAATTATTTCTCAAGTATTGTGGTATTTATATAGGAATACCAAGAAGGGATTGACTCAAATATCTCACACAATTTTGCACACCCAGAGTCCCTTGGGCTTGTGTTTGTGTTTTAGATAACATGAAGTAATCTAATCGAGATTTGAGTGATTCTTTTTCGCAGAGAAACACTGTGTCCGCGTAGTTTGAGTTTTTGTACAGAAAAACACTTCTGACGGTTCGGGAACCGTGCACAACAGGTTTTTGAACACGTCAGCCTGGACAAGTGTCTTCGTACCTTTTCTCACAACATGGTTTTTGACATAACCGTGTTTGTGCACTCAGGTGCCTATTTTGAGTGGTACTGATTATCATAGTCAGGGTTTCTTCTCCCCTGTTTTCATATTTCCTTATCTCTCAGTACTAAGACAAGGAAATAGTTTGCAACACTCAGGTTTGAGTGTTGGGGTGAGTATTGTCATACTCACCTGGTCTGGACCTTCGTCTAGACCTCCTCGATCTTCTACCTTTTCCAAAGTTATCATAGAAGCGATTGTCATTGGGATACGGCTCAGTATTTGACAAACTTCTGGATGATTTCCTAGCTTCCTGAACCTTTTTTTCAAGGTCTTCATTGAGTTTAGTGTATCCTGATAACATCTTGTCCAGATTATTCAGACTTATCATGTCTTTGGATGATCGAGGTTGATTGCTCTTAGAGTTCCCTCTCTTCGGAGTCCACTTTTCAGTAGTCATAGTTGAAACAGGTGTCATGTTCTCCGGTCTCAGAGGTTTTCTTCTAGAGTATGGAATAGCTCTATTATGATTTCCGCTCATAGGTGAGGACCCTCTCTTTCTGTCTTATCTCTTGTCCCTGGGTAAGACTTTGAGAGTTCAGATACACTTTTTAACACGAGGTGTAAAGTGTCCTGGAGTTGAGCAACTCGTTTCATCCTCTTTTGGCTATTGCATTCAGTCTGAAGGTGTCCTTTCTTTTTACAGAAACTACATGATTTCTCATGTTTACCTTCATTAGAACTCCTTTTGTGGGCACTGTTATCATCAGAATGATGAGGGGAATTAATCACCTTGTCTGAGGTGCTCGAAGATATCACCTTCGTTCCAACAGTCTTACCATGATGAGTTCTTGTTTTTGATTGACTGTTTTCGGGGTTTTCAGATATTGATTTGAGCCGATCAATTTCTCCCGTTAACTCTTCAATCTTTTTATGAGCAATCATAAGTTCAGATTTTTCATATTCTGTACTGGTGGGGTTGGAGGTCACCACTCTTCAGGGTTGAGTCGGCTGCATGACTTTTCCCTTTTTGTAGTGCGATCTCAGTGGTTAGGGACATAACCATGGATTCTTGTTCATTGACTTTATCCAAAAGGGAGTTAACCTTGGCTTTTAGTCGTGAAATCTCAGAAGACTAAAATTTCATGAACTTAATGAGATCACTACTTTCCTTAGCTGCATCCCTTTCAATTTCTGAGTCAGAGTCATCTGTCAAATTGAAAGGGTAAGGATTATCACTCATACTGACAACCTGATTTGGTTGTTCTTCACAAGCTGGAGTTGAACCAGTTGTATATGAGTGTACTGGAGTGGTGTTTTCTGGTGTAGAATTAGTACTAACATCCATAACTCACAAGCCTAGATAAACACAGACAGTTACGTCTTTAATGTGTTCACCCGCTCTGATACCAACTGAAAAATGAGGGGTACCGAAATACTACCAACTTTTCGTTTTGGCTCGTGAGTCTTATGGTTTAAGTTTGGACGATCTCAAAAATCAATATCCAAACTTTAATAACCGGAGTTGTGATCTTGGTGATCAACTCTACAAAGTTGGGACTTTGGAGTTAAACTTTACGGCTATTGGATAACGTACTACTTGGTGCTTTAATTATACAATCAGAGATATAATGCGGAAAGTAAAAGCACACAAGACACCAGAGATTTTTTTAACGAGGAAACTGCCTTGCAGAAAAACCTCGGGACCTCGTCCAGATTGAACACCGCCCAGTACAAACTGACTACAAACACTAGTCTACTATAAGACTTCGGTCTGGGATGTAGCAGAGACCAACTCAAGCCCTCCAAGCGAATTGGCTACTGTCGCCTTCCTTACGTCTCTAGATCCCCCACAGATCGTCACGCACTTGATTCCCCCAGCTGACGTCCTTTACAGGCCTAGGAGTTGCTTTGACCGCTGTCAAAGGCTTGTGTCAGCAATACTGGCTTTTCAACCTAATTGTTGACGTATGGTGTAACTGTCCTCTATCAGTTTACCACACAAAAGATGACTTCCTTCGGATTGTTAAATCCAGGTCATACAAAAATCTACTTCACAAATTGGAGCTGACACGCAAACCGAGTAAGCAATGCCCAACTTGTCTCTACCCCAGTTATACACGAAGAATCACTTAAGAAACTTTTATAACTGGAGTTAACTAGGTCTTACAACACCGAGTGCAGCTGTGCGTTGCTACCTTTCCAACCTTTACGTAACTTAACCAGTTCTTGAATAGCCGTATAGCAGAAGAGACGGACTATGGAATAGACAAGAACTAAGATAGGTTACTGAGATTACAGGTTAATCTGATCAACCACAAAGGGATCATTCTACCTGTGCTTCCCAACTCTCAAGAGAAGTCTTTTATAGTCGTAGGGAGTTCTCAGAGGAGGTGCAACCTATAGAGGATGACTATACCACAACAAGCATTCACCGAAGTGAAAAGAGTTTACGCTACCTTCCCTAAGGACCTTCACGTATGCTTGATGCTTGCAGTATTTGTCCGTAGACACCTCTATTTATAGCACTCAATAAGATAGGTTGCTTTGGAATAAAGCAATCAATTACTTGTCCCACAAGTTAGGGAAACCCTAAACTTGATAACCAAGTAATAGAGATTAATCTCAATTGGAATTCTTTTTATCATTATCTGCCAAGTGTTTTGTTAGCTCAAAAACACTTCAAGATAGAAATCCAACAGACCAGAGATAATCTTATCTTATTGACTCATTGAGGATCGTTAGATGGAACACAAAAGATATTCTGTGATAACCAAGTCCATCTAAGAGATAAAGGAGTTTAGAGTTTGACTCAAGTGAAATTCTGAAAGAATACCCACTAAATCCGACACCAACAAAGTAACCGACATTCAGGTTCGCGTACTGGTTCGCGAAATGTTCAGCCACTTCGAACTCAGAAGAATCCGAGTTTCTGGTTTGCGAACCGGTTCGGGAACCGTCCGCCTGTCAGATTTCGTCAAATCTGGATTCCGCTGGAAGTACTGGGCTGAGCCAGAACTAGACGTGTGTTACGCCCTCAGCTGTGATCCATGGACTCTTTGCTCAAGAGTACTCCTTTAGATTCATCCATATCCAACTAACAGTTTGCAAGCAAACCATTGTAATGGACACATGGCACCGAATCTGTCTCATTCATCCTTGTACTCATAGTATTTGTGGGAGCAAACACTGGTCATGACACAAGGTCACGTTACACAAGAATACGATCTCAATCGTTATTATCACTACTAAAGTAGTCGACTATATTTCGAAAGAATAGAGAAAGTATAATAGAAGAATATCCATAAAGTCATAACTCCTACTAACCTTTTGTCGATGAAGAATAATTGATGTCTTCTTTGTCTTCACAGTCTTCGTCTTCAAGGTCTCTACTACTTTGTCTATATCCCAATTCCGAAATCTAAAACTCTAGTAGGCTAAATCAAGAATTGAGTTTTGACACCTAAAACTGACAACTAGCCTGACATACCAACGCTAGTGGGTTTGACCGGACAATGCCCTAACAGATTCTTAACATGGATTTTCACTAGACACTTTACAGTTTTGTGCTCAGGGGAGAGACCAAAAGGGTCAGCAAAACCTATTAACTCTCCAACTGGTTCTAACATTTTTTTGTATGCCTTAGCAGTAAGGTACTCAGTAGGGACTCTACATAAATAAATGATAAAAACCTCATAGTCTAGCACAATTTGTTTACCTAGTGGGAAGCCATCTCTTGGAACTTCTAGCATAACCACCAAGTAGCCATCCAACACCCAAGGTCCTTCATCCTTGATTCTCAGAACATCTATCTCAGAGTTGAATTTGAAGAGATGAACATTGAAGCCTTCTCCGAACTTTGTGATAGTAACCCCTCTTAGAATTGGCCATTCTGTTCTCACCAATTCCCTAATTCTTCATGTTGTCATTGCATAAGGACTAAGGTTCCTACCCAACATACACAAGTGGTATTCCACTTTTTTCCTTTCTGCACACATATGCTTGTCAAGAAACACTACTGGCTCAGGCATCTTGTTAATTGATAAGTTGTTCATCATAGTACTGGACAAAATGTTGATGGTTTCTCTTGAGGTTGAAGCAAGTTTCGAGTGAGTATTCATGTTGGCTAAGGCAAGATGCTTGAACCATATGACCACTGAGTAAAGATTTTGACAAAGTACAAAAACCTTGTCTTTGAATTTAAAGCACCAGAGAAGGAGAGATATACAATCACTGGTAAGATATGATTTTTACCAACTAAATTTGCATGCCATATTGTGGAGTCATGCTGATCCATAAGCAAATTTGAAAATTCCGTACCAGAAATTTGGGAAGGAGTAGCAATTGAGAAAAATTGGTGACTTGAGGTAAACAGAATCATGAAATCAATTAGAGAATCCGCTGAGTGAAAAGACGAAAGAGGGGAGTGGTTTGAGTAGAAAAAGATGGCAGGGAATGGGTTTGGGTAGGATATGAAATCCATGGCCAAAAAAGATAGAGAACGAAATTAAAAAAGAAGGAAAGAGAGAAATCAGAGGGGCTAAACAAAATTTGGTGGAGAATAGGTCATGGGTTGAGCAGAAGACCAAAATATTGGTAATCTTTGAAATGAAAACAAAGAGATGAAAATAGTTGCAACTGGGCGAGAAAGAGGAAAGGAATTAGGAATTTGATTCTCGCAAAGAAAGAAAAAATGCTTTAGTGGAGCAAGGGGAAAGGAATAAGGGACAGATGGACGGACAAGAAGGCAGGAAATCAGACACATAATGTACCGATTTTGCCCGGGTTATTCGGAAAGAACGGTCAGGAAAACAGCAACGGGAGAAAGAAACGTAAAATTGGGCAGTTGGGATAAACAAACGGTGATGTAGATGACTGACAATATTACTGGAACAAGCAGAGGGGAGAAGGGAGAAGGTGATTGGACTCAAAAAACAGCAGAGAACAAAAGAGTTGAGCAGTGATCGGATTACCTGATAAGAGCCAAGACCAAAATACACAAACAAGTTAAAACATTCAACTAAACTGAATATGTACCTGAGAAAGTTAAGATCATCCAGACAAGAGCAGACAAGAATTTAGATCTTTCCAACACCGTTATCACAAGAAATAACTTGATCTTTGATGAGAATCAGAGAGAATTTGCAGAGGAAAAAACGTGAGTTGACTAAAGTCAGCGTCGCCCGACTTTCGTCTCCCCCCTTTTCTACTATAAAAAAAAACTCTGCAAAGTAGATCACGGGAGAATTGATAACGCTAGCGAAATATTTATGTTGGAATTTTGAATAGAAATATTAGGTAGTCAGAAATTTAAATTTGAAGTACTTGTGAATGGTTGTGTCCATTCATGTGAAACCTTTCAATTCCTTTAGATAAAGAGACTTCAATTCAATTCGATTGAGTACTTTAAATTCAAATTTGAAGTACTTGTTCATGGTTGTATCCATTCATGTGAAACCTTTCAATTGAATTGAAAGTCTCTTCATCTAAAGGGATGTGACTCTTCATGAAAGGATTTCTCCAAGAGTCACCTTTGAATATATATAAACCCCACTCATTTGCATTGTAAGTAGAGAGTTTTAGGCATAATAATTAGGACTAGAAAATTGTAGTTTGCATACTGTGGTCAAGAGTCAAAAAACAGTTTGTACTACATCAGATTGCGTACGCCGTTTTCGTTGTTATTCCAATGTTGTGTTAATAATGAAAGAAACCGCTGAATCTTGGGAGACGTATCGTTATGAAAACCCTTACAGCATATATACGAGACGATTAACGTCTTAAGGAAAGAGATTAGTCTCCTTGGTTCAAGTAAGTTTTATTTAAAGAAGTTTTGAATTATTCTCTCCTTCCCATGCTTCTTTTCTTGTTTTAGTTAAGTAATCATTTATTACGATAGTTGTAATACTTAGAGGAAGGCCACTGTTACAAAGTTGTAACGAAATGACAGAGCTAATACACGAGTTGTATTATGGTGGAATGGGTAACGAAGATAATTTTCTAACAATTTACTCTCAAGCGATAAATCTCTATCGAACGAAATTAAGCGTGTCGCTCAACAGAGACTGTATCTGACCCTGTTAACTAACAGATTTATTATTTTACCATGCCAGTTTGCCAGTTAACCATATACAAAATAGTGTAAATCCGTAAATTTGGTAATTTGCCAGGTGATTAAGAGGAGACAGAACGAAGACGAGTGATATGGGCGGTACCATGATTTTGCAGGGGTACCAAAGCAGCTGATCCGAAGGACGCGACTGGGGACAATTTAATTCAATTCCTATTAGCACAATCCTCTTCAACTGCGGTGCGGTCGTGGCTCCACTCCAGTCATGTAGTATCAACAGTGAACTGAGCGGGGTGGGACGTGAGGTGTAGAAGAGGTGTAAAAAATATCAGTAACGTAGTGGAGCACTGAACCTCGTAATTCCCGGTTAGCACGGGATCCCATTTTTTCCATCACTAAAATATGACCTAACGCCAGCTCTCTCTCACCCTTCTTCTTCTCTCAACCTCCCCTAGAATCCAAAATGCAGGCCAAAAACCCTGATAATAATATTAAACGATCATTTACTCAATTGCTTACCAAACTCAAAGAATTAGAAAATGGCTTCCAAGGATGGGTATCAAAACAATCTTTACCTGTTGAAGCTGCTGTTGTTGCTACCACATCAGGTATTCAAGGTGCTGGTGTTGGTCTGTTCTACGGTACATTGGCTCAGTTTGAATCCGTCAAAAAGATGGTTCCGTTTGAGGTAATTTATTGTGAAAAAGTCATATTCAGCTTTCTACTTCTATATTTCTTTGGACTGATTCCTTTCATTGAACAGAATTTCGGCAAGACTCGTTCGCTTCAAGCTCGAAATTTCGCTGTTTTGGTTGGCACGGATGCTGCTATTACCTGTGCTCTGAAAAGATTCACAGGGAAAGAGGATGTTGTGTCTAGGTAAGAATCTTCTAACATTTTTATTTTAATTTTAATACAAAAATTTGATTAGTAATTTAGGGAGATGAGCAGCATTATTTCCCAATCTAGGAACAATTCCCTTTAACAAAAAATTGCCGTATGTGTATCTAAGCTACTGTCTGTCCATTCAACTGCTTTGGTGTTGCTATTGATCTTTTGGGGGCCCTCATGCTAGTGATCTTGTAGGATAGCACCTAATTTCTAGAGTGGTGCTATCCTCAATTATCGATTCACTTCGTATAAACAATGGTACTTAAAACACACATACGGCTGAAAATCGAATTACCATGAGGAGCCCTAGAATCCTCCCCAACTATGGATGTCTAGCACAGTTGTGATTGCTTTCTAAGTGTCGGCTCTTCCAACAATTATGTTTCAAACCAGATATGTCTCCTGACTAGAGCAGGGTTGCATTTTGGTTTCTGTAGGCCACCTAGTTTGTTCCCAAGCGGTGTCCATCACCCAGTACCTGGTTGTATCATTTCGGGCCCGCTATGTAGACCACCTAGTTTGTTCCCAAGTTGCTTTTCTTTTGCAGTATCTGTGCAACTTATAGTCTATTCCCTTGAACCTCAAATATTGCACTAGCACCATATGTGTGATGTTAAAGAGGGGTTTGAGTGACCATGATACACTAGAGAAACTGATCGGTAAGACACACTCAGCAGCCCAATTTTTGAACTGTTGGCTTTTTAATGGTTTGTGCAACAAAACCAAGTTTTGCTTAAGTTGATATCTGAGTCTATTTAATCTAAGACAGACTATAATAAGATTTAGCTTTAGTCAAGTGTATAACATTAGCTTGAGGTTAAGTAATATCGTGGGTGTCGTATGACTCAGCTAAGGAGGTGTCCACCCAACTCATGCCGGAGAGGTTGGATGACACATGGCCGTTGACTAAGACTCTCCTCTAGCCTCTTGCAATAAATAAATTTTCCGAGTTTCTCATCATTCAAGCAAGAGGAAATAGAAGTAAAAGTCCATGTCAAACACCACATGTGAAATAAGGTTTTTCTATATAGTCTTGCTAATTCCATAATGTTTATCGGTAAATGTGTATGTTGTATACTCTGTTTGATATTGGTTACTGTGGTGTGTATAAAGGTGTTTATGCTGTTTATGATGGATTTTATTATGGTGTTTTGTATCTCTACAAAATTCTTGAAGGGCGATATCTATTGTCAATACTTGGAGTAACTCTAATTCAGCGTAAGGATACCTTTATAATCATGTTTAAGACTGAGTAAAATGATCAAAAGGAGGTGAGTTCCCAGCATGAAAGACCGATGCCTAACATGGTCAAAGTAGTAGGCAATTGAGTGTTGAGACTAAATCTATATTCTTCATTTTGGGATAGCGAGTTAAGCATAGTGTAATCAAGGTGTCCAGAGATTGAAGGTCAATGAAAGAGGATTGTGTGATCAGTATGTGGCCGTGATTGAAATAACTCCGCCAAGATTTTTAGTGGTAATCCACCAAACTTTTAGGACTCACTGCTCATAATGAGAAAATATACCAAATAAAGTAACATAGAAACAAATTCTATTAAGAAGGCATAGCTTAAACATATATAGAAACATATGACATGGATAGCTCCTAATTCCTCTGGTTCACTAAATGAGATGGGTTGCACCTATTTTTGCAGAATGGTTGCAGCGTTTGCCTCAGGGTTCTTGTTTCAAATGGCTTGTGCTGGTCCACGTTTTACTGTTGCTGATGCAACCATATATGGGGCAGTATTTGCAGCTTGGCAAGGTCTGGTGCACAACGAAGGTCTGGTGCACCAGGTAAGCATGTGTTTCGCAAATATTCTTTTTCAGACTTTCTTTGAATAATATGTGTAATGGTGCATGCGGAAACAAAAACCAAACTTTTCAGCTTGATTTTGTGTATGTAGGTGTTTAACTTTTCTCATCTGCCACCAGTGCTAGAGGAGTCACACTATTCTAAAGCAAGAAGTATGTTGTCAAATCTAAGCCTCCAGCGTTACGAGAAGAATTTCAAGAAAAACCTCTTTACGGACAGTGCTCTTCCTTTGCTTAAAGATAGGCAAGTATTCATGGAGGAATTCATATTATGTCTTTGTTTTTATGTGTGTTCTTAGTGTTTGCTGAAGATGATGATGTTAACCATTTTCCCGCGTCCTGATTTTGTGCAGTGATTTTAAAGAGGCGGAAATTCCTATTGGAGCAAGAGTTCTTATACTTGACCACATTAAAAGGTACTGATCTCCTAAAGATTTTCCCTCTAATATTTTTTGAGGGCATAAAATTAAGATTTTCCCTTGGTTTACCTTAACAAAAAATATCCAGGGATGCTGATTTGCCAAAGATGCAGGAAAGTTGAAGACATGGCAACACTTCATGGTAATTGTGAATAGCTTTCATACATTGAGGATTTTGGCAAAATTCCTTTCAACTGACAGGTGATTGTAGTTAAGATTAATCTTAGCAAGTAGTATGGAAGAACTTACGCATGTGTTTCTATTTTGTTTAACAAAAATGTTCTACATTTTGGGGTTGACCTTTATTATGAAACACATAGCGGTATAGAATTACTGCAATAGAGGGAAAAGCTTAGATTTTTCAGACAACGATATATGTAACTATTCTTCAAATATATAGATATATATATATATATCAAATCAAACGCCTCTCAAAGAATCAGCTCACTGCATCATTTTTTTTTTTTTTGCGTGTCTTAAATATCACGGCAACAGTAAGTCATTTGCATGCCCCTGCAAGAGCAACTACATTGTTTCATAGCAGGTCATTCTGTAACTGGTCGCATCGAGAATTTTTCGCAAATATGTCTGCAAAAAGGTAAGTTCCAAATCGAACCATCAGCTGCTTGTGAACGATTTTGTTGAGACCATCAAGGTGCTCGATCACGCTACCTCGGTTAATAGAAGTCCCACTTGCGAGTAAATTTCTGTAGGGGTGCAAGCAACTGATCAACTACCAACAAGAAGTTTTTGTTGGGATATAATAATGGGGTGCAAGCGACTGATCAGCATCCACACAGACAGACTTACCTCTCTATATCCAAGAAGATGATGGTTTACCCATTACCATAGTTTTTACTGAATTTTCATGCATTGATAGGGAACTATTTCATAACTGAATCTGATCTCTAGATGAACCAGGTGACTTAAGTGAACAGAATGCATCTTCTGAGTTCCTCAACTGCACCAACTGTTATTATTGCTGGATGGGTCATCCTACTCATCGCTTGGGAAATAGTAAGCACAGACAATAATTTATATAACTACCTTCCCACAGAAATCAATAGCTTTTGTCCCTTTAACCAGCCACAGCCTTATTAATCCTGTAAAAGCGTAGAATGAAAAATGCACATCTGGATGTGCAACTTGGACCCTGGAACGACTAAGAGTTTTAAGCATTGTAACATTTCAACACCAAATGTTGTCCAAGGAGACGAAGCTCCAAATAATCTGCATTCAAAAACATTCTGACAAACACTGTACACGTGATTTAGACTAGTGACCTCAAATGCGAGGCCTGACCAAGTAAATATATATAGCCTGTTTGGATAGAGAAGGACTTCTAAAGCAGAAGTCAATTCAAGAAGTCAGAAGCAAAAATATTTTGCTTCATAAAAAGTTAACTTTTCTGCTTCCAGAAGTCATTTTGAAATTGTATTATCAAACTAACTTCTGACTTTTTTGCTTTCAGAAGTCGAAAAGTTACTTCTGGATATGTATCCAAACGGGCTAATAGCTTGTTTGGATAGCGGTTCAGAAGTTACTTTTCAACTTCTAGAAGCACAAAAGTCAGAAGTTAGTTTGACAACATAATTTTGGAGTGACTTCTGGAAGCATAAAAGTTAATTTTTTCTGAAGCAAAACCTTTTTGCTTCTAATTTCTGGAATCGACTTCTGTATCCAAACAGGCTAATAGTGTTTATGCAAGTAAGTTGGCGTTTTAACCACAGCTTGGCCAGCTCTCGGAGTAGAAAAAAGGGAGGGAAATAATTCAGAGCTTTACTTTACTGTCTCTTACTAACTCCTCTCTTTCTCTCTCTGTCATCGTTAGATTCTGAAAATCTGCGAGAGAGAGAGAGAGAGACAAGTTGCAGGGGGCTTGTTTCTTGAATTTCTTCATAAGCCATGGCGTCTTCATCACAACTTCGACTCATGTCAGATCTTAAATCCATCATAAACGAACCTCCAGAGGTTAAATTTTTAGATTGAATTCTTTCAAAAAAAAAAAAAAATATATATATATATCCAAATGAATTCGTGTTTTTGTTAAATTAGGGTTTTATAGTGAAGATCGAATTGAATTTTGTACAGTATTGAATCAGGGATGCAGTGCAAGTCCTTTATCTGATGAGAATTTGTTTGTTTGGAGTGCTACAATATTTGGTCCAGATGAAACTCCTTGGGAAGGTAACATAAAAACAGATCTAGTGTTTCTTTTTCTTTGTGTTGTTTAGGAAATCTATTATGTCTATCTTTTTGCTGAATCCTGTTGGTTACTGGGAAATTCAGGTGGTGTTTTTGGATTAAGATTAACTTTTGGAGATTGCTACCCGGAAAAGCCGCCTCGTGTTCGGTTTACATGTGAAATTTTCCATCCTAATGGTTAGTAGGATTTTCATTTCATTTGTAGCTATCTGGATCTGATGTGTAGAGTCTGCTTAGGTTTCTGTTTTGATGCTAAGTACCTGTAGATTGGTGTTTCTTGCTTGAATTGTGTTTATTTGTTAGCAATTACCGCAATTTTAGGTCGATATTGGTGTCTCTATTTGTTAATATAAGTAGTCAAAGGGTTGCATGCTGTGCTTAGTTTATCTGATGTTTTGCCCTTATTAGATTGTTTTCTTGCTAAGTGGTGTTCCATCAGTTTGCTCCTTTAGCATTTGTTCAAGAAAATACAAGATTTCAGAAATGAAAAATGGCTGGCACTGAGCTTTGCTTGAAAACCACTAGTTGATCGTAATTTCTTGGAGATGTCTAAGGATTAAATAACGCAGGGATGTTAGTCTAATTTTGAGCAATTTTTGTAAAGAATGAGGACAAAATTTTGAGTTTCTACCAATTGCCAATCGAGTCTAGCAAAGCCATTGTATTTAGCCATATGTGTAGACAAAAGAGATTTCTGAATTAGTCCCAACTTCTAACTAACTATGGTTAGATGGTCAATTTTGACCGTGAGTTGAGGTTACTCAACACGCATATGCTTTTCTATTAATCGGTTGTTAAAACGAGGGTGGGGTGTATATAAATGTCAATTGTAATTGATGGGCTTTAGGTGATAAGTACCGAAGAAAAAGGGACTGAATGAGCGATTGAAGTAGGAACTAAAAGAATTCCCAAATTGCATGCACATAGTAGGAAATACCAACAATTAGCAGAAGAAGGAAAAACTTGTAAGAAACTGTAATCCTCTCAGTGGAAACAAAAAAAAGACGAACTTTTGATGAGATGACGAAAAGGGAAAGGAAAAAGAGTAATCCTTCCAGTGGATAGTTTATTGCCACTTATGTGGTTAATCCCCAAGTATATTGTGCTTGATGCATTAGTTTATTGTGTGATACAAATAGGCTTCCCTCAGGACACACCTCAGAACTTGTAGAAAGGTATTTCTTTGAAAAATTAGTGTTAGCTGTTGAGCATTGATACTTGGATAGTTGGATTTACATATATATCATTCAGCTGAATAGGAGTTCAAACTTCAAAACGTGAATATACCATTTGATTTGGATAATGAATCTCGTGGCTCACTCACCTTTGTAGGATACATTGCCATGGTTAAATTGACACTATCATTGTCATATTGAGGTTTTGTTTTTTTGTTGTGGCGCTCAATGTAAGCTAATTAGAAGTTGATTTTTTCGTAGAATGTTCTTTTCTTTGCGCATGACGCACTTACCAAAAATTAGTGCATTTCGTGGTATGTAACCTTACCATCTGCCGGTATGAATTTCAACCATTGGTTATCAACGTTGAGATTCAAATTGGTAGATGGTAATGTTATGTGACTGAAATCAGTAGTTTTTTGTCAGAACACAGTACTCAGTAGGAAATTCATTCACCTAAAAAATTAGCTTCTAATTAGTTTTCATTTGGGCGCCATAACGAAAATAATCTCAAAATGTCAAGATAATCTCAATTTACCATGTCAACCGATCCTTCATTCTAAAAGTATGTAGTATACACTGCTGAGTTAAATGATGGTTAGCTGTTAACCTCAGGGGCGTTGTTTCACTGGCGAAGCAGATTGAGTGTCTAGATCTCTTTACAGTTTCTTCCTTCCCTAGCTTTTTGTAGGTTAGCCAAACGGTTGTTTTACGCTTGTCCAACCACTGCTTGGCTATATGGGGGGAAAAGTAATAACACTGGGATTTTGAGTTAGAAGGTCATGTTAACTGCTTCAGTTGGACGACGAGAATATGGATGTCTTCTAGGTCTACGTTTTGCTCTTGTAGGACCTTCCCGTAAAGAATCACATGATTTTGAAATTTTCACCTATCATCAAAAGTTGGAAACCGTGGTTGTTTATTCAGCTCATCCAAATATTCGACGATAGGTTAAAGTTTTGTAGGAGAGGCCGACTTTTTGAATGATGGTTTCCTCATCATGTAGACCAATCGGATAAAAACATTAGCTTTTGAATCATATCCAAATAGACCCTACAAAAGTGGAGGTCAAGGCTCGTCTGAGACACCTTTTACTAGATTCCTCCCACACCAGAACAGCTCTTCCCTGATGAATGTTTCAACTCTTCGCCTCCAAGTTTTGTAGCTAATGAATGGGTCTCCATTTTGGAAGGTTCCTTTGGCGTGTCAGGAGTTGTACCTGAACAGTACATGCTGAAAGTTAATTCTATATCTGATGAATCCATTTTTGAGGCACTTTTGGCTTTTGAGGAAGTAGTATCTGTATTTTGTACTGTCTGTCAGTTTTTATCCTACAGAACTTCAACAACCGGTTCAAAAGGAGAAACAATTTGAGTTCTACCAGTTGCCAATCGAGTCTAGCAAAGCCATTGCAGACGTAAGACAACTTTTGATGAGATGACAGAAATGGGAAGGAAAAAGAGCAAACAACCAAGAGCCGGGATAGTTTATTGCTACTTCTGTGGTTAATCTCCAATTGTATTGTGCTTGATGCATTAGTTTACTGTGTGATACAATTAGGTTTCCCTCAAGACACCTCGGAACTTGTAGAAAGGTATTGCCTTGAGTAAATTAGTGTTAGCATACATGCCAAAAGACTTGGATAGTTGGATTTACATATATCATTCACCTGAATAGGAGTTCAAAACGTGAAGATGATACCATTTGGTATTTGGATAGTGAATCTCATGGTTCACTCACCTTTGTAGGATCCTTTGTCATGGTAAACTTGGCACTGTCTTTGACATTTTGACGCTATCTTTTTTCGTGGTGCCCAATGTAAACTAATTAGGAGTTTATTTTTTCGTAGAATGTTCTTTCGTTGTGCACTAAGTATTTACCAAATTAGCGCATTTGGTGATATGTAACCTTACCATCTACCGTTCTGAATTTGAACTGTTAGTTATCAGCGTTGAAGTTCAAATTGGTAGATGGTAATATAAATGTAACCGGAAGCAGTAATTTTTTTGTGAGAACTTAGTACCCAATAGAAAGTTCATTCACCTAAATTAGTTTTCATTTGGGGGCCATATAACCTCAAAATGTCAAAATAGTGTCAATCATGTCAAAAAATCATGTTTCATTCTGTAAGTGTTATTAAATTATACACTGCTGAATTAAATGATGGTTAGCTGTTAGCTCAGGGCGTTTCACTTGCAAAACAGATTGAGTGTCTAGATCATTTATAGTTTTCTTCCTTCCCTAGCTATTTGTAGGTTAGCCAAATCGTGGTTGTTTTACGCAGGTCCAACCACTGTTTGGATGTTTGGAGGGTGAAAGTAATAAATTGGGAGTTTGAGTTGAGAAGATCATGTTAACTGCTTCAGTTGGACGGCGAGAATATTGATGTCTTTTAGGTCTACGTTATGCGCTTGGTGGACCTTCCCACAAAGAATCACTTGATTTTGAAATTTTAACCCTATCATCTATAGTTGGAAACCCTGGTTTTTCTGGCCATTCAGCTCATCCAAATATTCAACGATAGGTTAGAATTTTTAGGAGAAGCCGACTTTGTGAATGATGGTTTCCTCATCATGTAGACCAGTCGGATAAAATATTAGCTTTTGAATCATATCCAAATGGACCCTACAAAAATGGAGGTCAAGGACCGTATGAGATACCTTTACTCGATGAATGACCAATCTCTTTGCCTCCAAGTTTTGTAGCTAATGAATGGGTCTCCATTTAGGAAGGTTCCTTTTGGCTTGTCAGGAGTTGTACCTGAACAGTACATGCTGAAAGTTAAGTCTATATCTGATGAATCCATTTGAGGCACTTTTGGCTGGTGAGAAATTAGTATCTGTACTGTGACAACTTCAAAAACCTGCTCAACTGTTGCGGAGTGTCCTTTTCTGGGTTTCTCTACCCCAGTGCTCATTATTGATATAAGATTCATGTATGTGAGTTAGCCAGTTTGTCTTCCTCTAATATACCTTAGCTCTCCCACACAAGTTTGGAAATTTTATTATCAATTAACATATGTTTATTATGCACATTTTTAAAATATGAAAAATGTGGCCAATAGCCTATCCTTCTCTAGAGGTGAATAAGAAAGTGCTCTTGCTTAGAAAAATTTGTTGCTGCATCTTATAACTAGAGGAAGAGAAATAGATACGAAGAATGTTTAAATTCTTACTCTGTACTATGATCTCCTCAGATCACCTTACTTTATCACCAACTTCTGAGCTGTGACTAATTATCTTCCCTGGCATGCCATCTTGGCAGTTTATCAAGATGGAACACTCTGCATGGATATAATTCAGGATGCCTGGTCACCCTGTCACAATGTTTGCACAATTCTCACGTCAGTTCAGGTTAGTTTTCTATTACACATGCACATTTAAGTTGCAGTTATCTGGTTTCCCCGTTTCATGTACAATTTTACCGACTATTGAATTATTGCAGTCTCTACTTACTGACCCGAATCCGGCTAGTCCTGCAAATCCTGAAGCTGCTCAGATGTATCAACATGATATACAGTCTTATAACAGGTTCGTGCAGTTCAGACTTCCTAATAAAAATATTTCAATGGATAAACTTCCTTTAATCTGGACCGAGTTCACTAAATTTTGTAAGTCTGGGTGTTTGCAGGAGAGTCCGTCGATGTGCTCGCAGATCCATTGAGTCGTAGGTTTGTTTGCAAGCAAGCAATTGATCACCTTCATCCTGATTAACGACTTGGCTCGATTTGGATAGACTCTTCCGTTAGTTGTGTTTTTATTTATTTTATAACTTTTTAAGTATTGATGATCGATGTTGTGTCATGTAAATACCATACAGAAGCATACGTCGTCCTCTGAAACTTTCAAGAACTTGCTGAAAGATGTTGGATCCTGGTTCATATATACCAATAATACAAATAAAAAGAAAAATGTCATTCAAAGAGCAGAATCTCAAATATTTGTTTTGAACATGTTCATTAGGCCACTAGGACATAGACCAGGAAAAGAAGCACAGGGCTTAACCGATCGTTGCAATGAGACCCTGTACGTGAATTGCCCATTTACATGTTGCAGCCAATAAACAACAATCAGATTCAGAGGGAGAACTTGACAGACCCAAGTATTCCATTCTAAACGAAATAAGAAAGAAGAAGCAAAAAGCAGTGGAGAAAGAAACACCAAATCTAGTCGGCAAACTACTATCTGAACTTTCTGCTGCCAACAGAAAAGTCTGGTAAAGAGAGAAAGCCTAAGGCACACACAAAGCTTGGTATCTAATGCTTCAAAAGAGACCAAATTATCTTGGCCGCAGGACAATATTGTTGTCTATCTTTATAATATGCACAGCATTTCTTTGCTTCTTGCTAAAGGTATTCTTCTTTCATC
>JAJJMA010207740.1:0-20193 GCA_023529015.1 Papaver nudicaule | reverse complement strand
AGTATGAGCACTCAACAAGAACCCTAATCTCAGCACTGGGCTATGGAGAGCAAGTAGGATACTTTTCTTCTCTCTAGACCAAACCAAGAAATGTCCAACCCCTTTCTCATGGGTTTCTCTCGCTATTTATAGAGGTTTACAAAGTGGAAAACAGCTAATACAAACAAACAACTTTCTGACACTAACTTGTCTCTACTTGCCGACACAGCATGTCGCCGAGGTAGTATTTATCCTACTTAGTCTTGGCGGCCAAGTCTTCTTAAGGATAAGGATTGCTGACGAGGTTCCCACTGAGTCAACAAGTCAACTCTGACAATCTATCCGTTCTGACGAGTAATAAATGCTCAACTACTTCTTATCTACCTCCGATGTGGCGCCCTTACTTTCGCTGATGTCACTTCGCTTATCAGCTTTTCTGTGTGACTCGCTGGTACGCCTGAGTGCTTCGCCCAAAGCTTCTGCCAATGATTCCATACTTCTCATGAGTGACCTTTTTAGTACACCTTCGCCCTTAGGATGCTATTATTAGGCAAAGACATTTTGTACCCTTACAAATAACTCTGTGATCAGAGTCATAATAAGGTAAGTGTAATACCTGAGCATTTGGGAACCTATTGCACCACCGAGGGTTAACAACAACTATATCAAACCAGTTCTTTTATTGTTCCAGGTCCACTTAGGGCCATGGGCACCCAGATCAATAAGTCCACAGTGGTTCAAAACATCCCCGAGGTCTTCCATCTTTTTAGCAGTTGGTCTCTTCCCCCTGATTTCTCAGTCTCAGTATTAAGGTCCCCCATTAGTATCTAATATGCATCCTTGATATCAGCTATGCCATACATATCTTCCCAAATCCTTTTCCTGTTGATCTTATTTGTACTAGCATAAATGGAGGATAAAATCCAAGGCTTCTGAAATTTAGCGTGACCACCGCATGCACAGACCATCTTGATTGAGAAATGGCTTGGATCTCTACCTCATCATCATTCCATAACAAGCACATACCCCCAGAAAAACCACAAGGATCAACTATAATAGAATTAGTGAATCCTAGTTTCTTAATGAGGCTAGTAGCATGTTCACTAATGGTTCTTGTCTCCAAGAGAGCAACAATACTAGGTTTATGTTTCTTGATGAGCTGTGTCATAACCCTAACAAAGGATGGTCTAGCCATACCCCTACAATTCCAAGTGAGTATCTTCATATCAAAATCAGAGATAAAAGAGTAAGGGCAAGAACCATACAAAGGATTATTGGCCTTGTATGCTTGTTCCAGCTGTACTATCTCCTGATTCACTCCCACCAATGGGCACATCCTTGTCTTAAATACCCTGTTGACTCCCCTTTCCAGATCCAATCTTGAAGTGAACTGCATCTCGAACTTCCACTGTCCTTTTGAGTTTCTTATGATTGGTGGAGTCTCCACCAGAGGGGGGGGGGGGGAATATTGCTTCTAGCATTGTTGCCTCTTGCCACATCTTTGACACGCATTCAACTCTTTCATCCCTTACTTTAGAAACTCGACTGGATCCAAATGGTTCCAATTTGAAATCCTTATTGGCCTCAATGTGTGCCAAAACTCCACCTATGTTCACTAGTTCCGGTGCATGAACTAATTGGGGTAGTATAGTTAGCAACTGCCTTTGTAGTTGATTCACCTCTTCCATCAAATGGAACATGTGGTCCATTATTGTCTCTTGTTCCATGACTAACTCTATCAGACTGTTTTGCATGTGCTTTCCTTTATAAACACCATTCCTATCATTATTAGTGGCACCTTTCACTCCCTTAGAGCCCCTAATTTCAGCTCCACTAATATTCTGCATGGGAGTTACAAAATTAACTTCACCATCATTTCCCCAATAATCCTCAATCACCTCCTCATTTTCCAAAACTGAAAAGGCATTATTTGAATTTCTTTTTAAAATTCTGTAACTGTCATTTTGTGCATTAACACCACCACTTTCCTTATTGAAACCATTGGACTTATTGACCATTGTGGACTTTTGACCCTTCACACTCTGATTTGGCAAACTTGAAGACTTGTTATGTGGCTCATTCAGTTCATTAGCTAAACTAAGCTTAGGGTTAGGATTACCTCTATTTCTATTCTTACCAACCACATGCCAATGTTCTCCAGCATCTTCACCTTTGGCATTATCCTGCACACTCAAATTACCAGCAGATTTTTGGCCTTGACCAGCTTTAGCTCCAACCACCATAGCATTACTCCTTCTTTTTCTCAAAGCCTGCAACATTATCACTATTCTGGACAGAGCTATTAGTAGAATTAGTAGAAGAAGTACAATGTAACAAAGGACAATTTTCCTTTTTATGATTAATTTTACCACAATGAAAACAAATGAGGCTCACCCCTTCATACTCCATTCTTTGCATACAACCTCCTATTTTTATGGCTGGTTTTAAGGTTACAGAAGTGTCAATCTGTATGCAAATTCTTGCAAATTTTCCCCTTAAAACTAGTTCAGTAGTTTTATCAATTTTGATGAGTTTTCCTAAATTTCCAGCCACTAATGATAAAACCTCCTCATCATAATATTCGAGAGGCAATTCTGGTAGTCTAGCCCATACAACAGTTCTATTGATTGAAGAAACAGAAGGTCTAAAATTTGTAGACCATCTCGTCATAGCCAAATGATGTCCATTAATGAACCATGGCCCTTCCAGAAGAGCATGCTTAAAGTCTTCTGGGTTCTCAAATTTAAATAAGAAAAAATCATGACCTAAATCAAGAATTTCCAACTTACCTAATGGATTCCATAGCTCACGAGTTTTTATTGAGATATACTTGAAGCCAACAGTTTACCTACAACCTTACCAATCAAACAATGTTTCCAAGCTTGGAAAATCTGTCTCTTGGTTTGATTGCTCAAATTAATAACTAGTATGCCGTCTTCTTCCTCCCCTCCCACAATTTCAGACGTGCAATTCTCTTGACTTTGATTCATCAATTCTTCCTCTATACCACTGATACCCCATTCTTTGAATTGCTCCCCCTAATTCTTTGATTTGTTGGCCGCCACCTCCTTGTAAGATTTGAAAGAATTCCGATTAGAATCCATTCCCACGGACTCGGTAGACAACTCAGTTATCCTTTTCTCTTCTTTGTTATTTTCCATATCATGACCAATTTCAATATCTTCTTCGCCAATATCATTCAGATTAGACCCCCGAATCCCTCCCGAATTTATTTCGTTATTATGATTTCCATTGCTATCTTGATTCTTGCAGTTCGAGAATATACCTAAAAACCTAAAAAAAAAAAACTTCAGAAAATCGTCGAGTCAGTCGCCCGATTCACGCTCCGAACGAGCAGTCTCCTTCATAATTTTGTCCTTGTTATTCACTATTCACCCCTCCCACCACTTAGAATTGGTCTCCAAGAAGTTTGGCAATTCCTGGAAAGCTTGTCCGTACACAAAACCATCAGAAGCTTGTAAGTTCTTATTGCCACTTCCTCTATGTCACCTGTTATAACGCACTACCTAGTATACATAAATTGATATCCTCTTGAATTAAATCAGTGTTTCTATGATTATGTTTAAGGTTAATGGTGGACTAAAGGGTGAAAGCAAACAAGGTTCGTAAGAAGCTTGTATTTGCTAGAGATACGAAGGGAGGCTTAAGTTTCGTAAGAAGCTTAATGATAGTTGATTGAATAATCAAGGTTTATAAAAGTTGAATAATAATAAGATGTATCTTCTCATCAAGAGAACTGGCCTATATATAAGCTTACATAACCGACTAAAGAATAAAGAAAGGAAACCATCCTAAACTAGGAAAGTAAAAGAGTCTTGTTAAACAAGGAATACTCGTAAAAGCAGAATAAAATACGTAATGCATAAATAAGGAATGCAGTACTAAAGATGTAATACATCAGTCCCCCCCTTCTTGAAAGAAACTCGCCCTCGAGTTATCCAGTAAATAGAACTTCATTTTCTCCATGGAACTAAAAACCCTCTTGCACGTTGAAGATATTGGAGATGTTCCAATCTGGTGGCAGATCAATGACATAAGCATTATCACTGATTCTCTTCAGAACTTTGAATGGTCCATACTTTTCATCTTTGTTTTGTTGTAAGTTCCAGTAGGAAAACGTTCCTTTCATAGATGAATCAACACTAATTCTCCTTCTTGGAAAGTCTTCAATCTTCTATGTTTATCTGCAGCCTCCTTGTAGCGTTTGAAACTTCAAGCTTTGTCTTCACTTCTTGATGTATTTGTGAAGCTTTGTCAACCAAGTTGTCTGCTTTTAAGCTAGACGGCTGTAGTTTGGGAAGTACTACCAAGTCCAAAATATGATTAGGAACTTTAGAATACACAATCTCAAAAGGTGTCTTACCTGTAGACCCATTGAATGATGTGTTAAAAGCAAATTCCATGTGTGGGAGGAGATTATCCCATTGTTTTTCCTTTCCTTCTATAAGCTTAGCTCTAATCAGATTCCCTAAGGAACGATTGACAAATCATGCATTTTTGGACGTATTTCAGAACATCTCTTTTCAAAGAAGGCCAAAAGTAACATTCCTCAACCAAAGCTATGGTTTTATCACGTCCAAAATGTCCTCCAAGTCCACTACCATGTAGTTCTTGAATAAGATGTAGACGTAACGAACATTGTGGTATGCATAACTGTAGATGGTGAAAAATGAGAGAGGGACAAAATTGTAAAACCACTCTCTAACCATGCCTAACCTAGAGGCAATTGCCTATTCAGGCACATCTCTATAGCTCGGAATGCAACCCATTCTACGAGTTGAATAAACTCTCTATGAGTTCTCTCTTATAACCCCTGGTGGAGAGGATGATATCATAGTGCAGTACTGATAATCTCACCAGCACATTAAACCCATTAATCTGCTTCATGTCGACATCGCCTCGAATTCCTCGGCATCAGAACCAGATCACTATATGGTACATGGTGAAGAGTTAACAGAGACGCATCCTCATGGATTTCCTCTTTATACGACTCAACATTCGAGTCTTAATGAAAACCTCAGGAATATCGAAGTTCTAGGCCTGTCCAGAGCTCCCTGAGAAGCACACAACAGCCTAAACAGGCTTAAGCAGACCTCATCCCAAACTCAGGATGGTCTAGCATACCATGGATAAACACGACATGACTTCAAGTATGTTGTAGCGTAAGCACGCACACCATAACCAAGGCATAGCCATCACGTACCAGCTGCAACAAAGTTGACCTTGTTCAGATGCCTAAGTCATAACGCCATATACCATGGCACCACGAACCATGAGCCACCATGGGTTCACGAGAAACTAGCCTCGGCCAAAGGCCAAGGCCGTGGCGCCATGAATCATGGCGCCACAACAAGACGAGTTGGCCTTGGCCAAAGGCCAAGGCCGTGGCGCCATAATAACAGGGTTAGCGCTAAACAAGCGCTTTGGAAGTTGGCCTTGGCCAAAGGCCAAGGCCGTAGCCCCTTGGGCTATGGCGCCACAAGTCAATGGTGCTATGAATTCCTGGCCTTGGCCAACAGCCAAGGCCACTCCTATACACCTACTACCCGTGTCTTGAAGACACCACACTCATGTTGGTCATGACATCCTAGTCATACGACTCTACTCAGACTCAACTCAACTCAACTACGCAATATCTGCGTATCACTCGAGACATCAAAACATCACACGGGGGGATAACTTTAGGGGTATTGGTCTGGCGGTCTACGGCAGTTGAAAGAAACTGATAGGGATAGTGGACAGTTACGAGAAAGTGGCGCCGAGTGGACATGATCTACACGATCCTAGCAGTTACCGAAAACAACTCATGTCATCCACTCCCCCACTCTTCCACGACTTCCACCTTCTCTATCGAGAGATCAGGGTGAGTTCAAAACTATAAATAGAGGCCTCCTCTATCTTCCAAGGAAGAACATCTTTCCAAAAACAACCAGATATTCAGAACACCTGAATAAACCAGAGCCTCAGAAGTAAACACCTGAGCAACCCAACACCCTTCTAGCCTTGAAGATTTCCAGTCACCTTCACGACGGAAATCTTGAACTCTTACACCCAAAACACATCCTCAACCTTATCTCAAGTTTCTTCGTTGTTTCCCTCCCTAGATCAACCTCTATCCTCTCTGTGACCGAAGCAAGACGTGAACGGCCATTGACTTGGTTTAGGCTCGTCTTGTTTGACTTTGATCTCGAACACTACGAAAGTACCCAGAGACGGTGCATTGTTTTTCCAGGTAAAAACAGTTGGCGACCACAGTGGGAGATCATTCTCTCGGTCCCAAAAGGTTTTCTATGGGGAAACGTCTACCCTGGGGGATGATGGTGCAAGAATCTCGTCTCAGTACAACAATCCACATCGAGAGCTTCACCACTTACGACAAATCAGCAAAGGAGGAAGTTACCCTTCTCATTGAAAAACTATGTGAAACCCTCCATTTTTCGAAAGGACAGCGTATAGACACGTTCGAGGCCCTTAACCGCATTGCTTTCGAAGCCAACCTCACTCCAACCTTACCCATGATTTCCGAAATGTCCATAATGGCTGATACACAGACGCAAGACATCACTTTCACCGACAAGGATATGCTGGCTGAAGAAGGACACAACCGTGCCCTCTATGTGACCGCTCACGCTAGTCGACACCGGAGGGCAGCCAACGTAATCTCCCTCAAAACCCTGAGAATCGCGAGGATTCCTAAACAACAAATAGTTTACCATCCCATCATAATGAAGGACTTCGAGGGGAACAAGACAAGTACATATGGACACATCAACTTGGAATTGAAGGTGGGACCCATCCACACGAAGGCTAAGTTCCACGTAATTGAAAAGGAACCAGAGTACCATATGATACTAGGAAGGCCCTGGCTACACGAGAACAAAGTCGTCGCTTCTACTTACCACCAGTGCTTGAAAGCAGTCCTAAACGAAGGTATCGTCAATGTGACTGCATCCCCCTCCCCATACTCATCGATATACGACGCTGAGTTCGTAGATCCGAAGACGAAGTATCTCAACGCCAAGACAAAGTCTACAGTATACCACTCCCGAACTGGACATCCCTGGAGAGAGGCGACCAGCAACAACAGTCAGGCGGGGACTCGAAGCAAGGAGAAAGAGGGAGTAAGACAGTAACACACAAAAGGGCAGGAAGCTTCGTGACGACCCAGGACGCTAAAGGGATAGTGGTTTACCTCCGACGCCAGTTCTAGCAATTAGCAGGGGAGACTAGTCATAGCTCTCCCCGCCCTGGAGAATGCAACTACAACGAGCAGCAAGTCGAGGACGAAATCCAGGAAGCGCCCCCACAGCTACAAGATGGGACGGACTCCACCTCAGACGCACTCGAAACAATAAATATCGGAACAGATGAGTCACCCAGGCCCATCTTCATCAGTTTAACCTTGTCACCTGAGGAGCGCACCAAGTTTGTGGGCTTGCTAAAAGAATACCAGGACACGTTTGCCTGGACGTACGAGGAGATGCCAGGACTCGACGAAAAACTGGTAACGCACCACTTGTCCATAATCCCAGGTTCTAGACCAGTCAAGCAACAACCAAGGAATTTCAGACACGACGTGGAAGAACAGATAAATGCCGAGATACAGAAGCTGCTAATAACGGGGTTCATCAAACCAATCCAACACACCACTTGGCTGGAAAACGTGGTACCCGTTAAGAAAAAGAACTGCCAAATACGTTGATGCGTCGACTTCAGGGACCTGAATAAGTGATACCCAAAAGATTGACTTCCCGCTCCTGAATATTGACATGCTTGTGGATGCCACCAGTGGAACCGCCATGTTCTCCTTCATGGACGGATACAGCGGGTATAATCAAATAAAGATGTATGAGCATGACGCCCCTCGGGAACTTCTACTACACAGTTATGCCCTTCGGTCTAAAGAACGCGGGAGCTACCTACCAGCGAGCGATGACAGCCATCTTCCACGACATGATGCACAAGGAGGTCGAGGACTACGTAGATGATATGGTCGTGAAATCCAAGACCAGGGCATCACACATAGAGGTCTTACGACGCGTATTCGAGAGATGTCGGGAGTACAAGCTAAAGATGAACCCTTTGAAGTGCGCTTTTGGAGTTTCTTCAGGGAAGTTCCTTAGGTTCCAAGTAACAAAAGAAGGGATTGAAGTCAACCTCATCCATACCCCATGCCTGCCACTGTAATCAATCAGTAGCCCCTGGCCGTTTTACAGCTAGGGACTCGACCTCATTGGGAAGATCAACCCGCCTTCCTCGAAGAACCAAGAGTATATCATCACCGCAACAGAGTACTTCGGAAAATGGGTAAAACCAATACCCTTGAAGAGCACAATCGGTGTCACAATCGCGGCATTCATCAAGGAGCACATCATCTGCAGGTTCGGGATCCCTAAACACATTATCACAGACAATGGGACACCGTTTGTTAACAAGGATGTGGCGAGCTTACTCCAAAGGTACGAGATCCAACACATCTGCTCCACACCTTACTACCCCCAAGGGAAAGGACAGGCAGAGAGTACCAACAAGACGTTGATTCAGATCATTATCAGAACTGTACACGACAACCCGAGGTCATGGCACGAACAGTTACCTATGGCGTTATGGGCCTACAAGATCTCTCCACGAAGCTCCACCGGGACGTCGCCCTACTCACTAGTCTATGGCACCGACGCCATACTACCAGCAGAGATAAAAATACCGTCCGCACGTGTCGCAGAAGCAAATGGTATCCATTGGAATGAAGCTGAGGTAGCCGATTCAAGGATAGCAGAGCTAGACTCCCTGGACTCAAGGCGGACCAAAGCAGAAAGACACATAGAAATGTATCGGAAAAGACTCCCTCGAGCATACAACAAAGATGTAAAACCAAGAACCTTTCGAGTGGGAGACTTGGTTCTGAAGACGGCAAAATACATCCAACGAGATGCCACAACACAAATATTCGCTCCAAGTTGGGAAGGTCCCTATACTATCTCGAAGGCATCCGCGAATGGATACTACAAGATAGTCACCGTGGACGGAAAAACAGAGGGGACTGTCATCAATGGCAAGTGGCTGAAGGCGTACTATGCCTGAAAGAGAGGTCATTGGAAGAGGGCCAACAAAGAAGGCTGGGAAGCCATGACGCCACAACCTGTGGCGTCCCGAAAAAAAAAAAAAAAAACGACGTCGTGGGCATGGCGCCCCAACCCATGGCGCCCCAACAAGAGGGAAGCAGGGACGAAGCCGCAAACCCGAGTCTCCCACGGACAGAGGAGAGGCAAGTCCTACAAGGTCACGTGGATGGACACAGGATCAACATCGCACCCCGCCAAGACTTGGCAAAGCCTTCCATCACGGCGGCAACGAAAGGAGACAGAGCGTGACCCTACTCAGCCAAAGAGCTACTCATGCGCGACCTCACAACAAAGGAAGTCGAGATCATATGCGAAGGAGGATTATCGGAGCAAACTCAGAGACGCGGGACACGTGGGGACTTAGGTCAGGAAAGAGAAAATTCATGCTTTCAGATAAAACGCTCCACTATTTCTTTATTTAAAAAAAAAAAAGGTCTCAGTACATTTTGTCCATAAACATCAGAGCTCTGAACAAGAACACTATTTCAAATCTAAAAGCCTTTCCCCCTGTTAAGACTCTAAAACCAGACTTTCAAAACAAACAATCCAACAAGGAGTAGTCTCGCTTATAAAGCATCTCCACCCTCTGGCGAAAAATATCATTCTTCTTCCTCAGACTCTCAATCACCTCATTGACCTTGTTAGACTCTTCGACCAGAGCTTGTTCCTTGGCCCGAACCATGAGCCACCATGGGTTCACGAGAAACTAGCCTTGGCCAAAGGCCAAGGCCGTGGCGCCATGATAACAGGGTTAGCGCTAAACAAGCGCTTTGGAAGTTGGCCTTGGCCTTTGGCCAAGGCCGTAGCCTCTTGGACTATGGCGCCACAAGTCAATGGTGCTATGAATTCCTGGCCTTGGCCAATAGCCAAGGCCACTCCTATACACCTACTACCCGTGTCTTGAAGACACCACACTCATGTTGGTTATGACATCCTAGTCATACGACTCTACTCAGACTCAACTCAACTCAACTACGCAATATCTGCGTATCACTCGAGACATCAAAACATCACACGGGGGGATAACTTTAGGGGTATTGGTCTGGCGGTCTACGACATTTGAAAGAAACTGATAGGGATAGTGGACAGTTACGAGAAAGTGGCGCCGAGTGGACATGATCTACACGATCCTAACAGTTACCGAAAACAACTCATGTCATCCACTCCCCCACTCTTCCACGACTTCCACATTCTCTATCGAGAGATCAGGGTGAGTTCAAAACTATAAATAGAGGCCTCCTCTATCTTCCAAGGAAGAACATCTTTCCAGAAACAACCAGATATTCAGAACACCTGAATAAACCAGAGCCTCATAAGTAAACACACCTGAGCAACCCAACACCCTTCTAGCCTTGGATATTTCCAGTCACCTTCACGACGGAAATCTTGAACTCTTACACCCAAAACACATCCTCAACCTGATCTCAAATTTTTTCGTTGTTTCCCTCCCTAGATCAACCTCTATCCTCTCTGTGACCGAAGCAAGATGTGAACGGCCATTGACTTGGTTTAGGCTCGTCTTGTTCGAATTTGATCTCGAACACTACGAAAGTACCCAGAGACGGTGCATTGTTTTTCCAGGTAAAAACAATAACCTATTCCTTTTGAAAAGAAAACCATCTTGAATGAGATAGTCATCCACACCGCCTGTAGAAGAACCACACTTCTCCCAAAGTGACTAGAAATCTGGATCATTACTGTAAATATCCTTCAAGAAATCAAAAGCTACACTTTCATGTCTAAGAGTGACTAAAAGATGAGCTCGTCTACTCAAAGCGTCAGCTACTTGATTTAGTTTGCCACTTTTGTGCCGAATAGAGAATGTGTACTGATTGATAGTAGATAACACCTATCATGCATTCTGTTAACTTTAGCTGAAGTTTGCAGAAACTTAAGAGCTTGATGATCAGTGTTGACAATAAACTCACTGTGAATAAGATAAGGTTGTTACTGTTTCAATGCTTGAACAAGTGTTATCAACTCTAGCTTATAAGTTGACCACTTCTTCCTTGTATCTGAATTCTTTTCACTGTAAAAAGCAACTGGATGATCTTCTTGAGATAAAACTGCACCTATGCCAACAATAGAAGCATCACAATGGATTTCAAATGGTTTCTCAAAGTTCGGCATAGCGAGAACAGGGGCACTACACAACTTCTCCTTGAGTAAATTAAAACTTTTGTCCGCTTCTTCAGTCCATTCGAAATTTTCCTTCTTCAAACAATCTGTTAAACCAGCAACAATGGAGCTAAAATCCTTCACAAACCTTCTATAGAAAGAAGCTAAGCCATGAAAACTGCGTACATCACGTATTGAAGTAGGAGTAGGACAATCAACAATTGCCTTGATCTTAGAATCATCCACACAAAAACCGTTACTGGATACAATATAACCCAAGAATGTAACTTTGTTGGTAAGGAATGTGCAATTTTTCAAGTTTACATACAACACATTCTCTTGTAATACCTTAAACACTTGAGATAAATGTTCAAGATGTTCTTCTTCATTGCGACTATAAATAAGAATGTCGTCAAAGTAAACTATAACAAATTTCCCAAGAAAAGGCTGCAAAACTTGATTCATTAGATGCATAAACGTGCTAGGAGCATTAGATAACCCAAATGGCATTACAAGCCACTCATATAATCCTTCACGAGTTTTGAATGCAGTCTTCCATTCATCACCTTCACGGATACGTATTTGATGATAACCACTTCGTAAATCAAGTTTAGTAAACATTTTAGAACCAACAAGCATGTCTATCATGTCATCGATCCTAGGTATATGAAACCTATAAGGTATTGTCACTCTATTCAGAGCTCGACAATCAATGCACATACGATAACGACTATTTTTTTTGCCAACTAGAAAAGCTGGGCTAGCACAAGAACTCTTACTAAGTCTAATCATTCCTTTTTGCAAAAAATCATCAACTTGTCCCTGTAATATCTCATGCTCTTTCGGACTTAATCTATAATGAGCTTGGTTAGGAAGAGTGAAAAAGGAGGGGTACCGAAATACAACCAACTTTTCGTTTTGGCTCGTGAGTCTTCTGGTTTAAGTTTGGACGATCTCAAAAATCAATATCCAAACTCTAATAACTGGAGTTGTGATCTTGGGGATCAACTCTACAAAGTTGGGACTTTGGAGTTAAACTCTACAGTTATTGGATAACGTACTACTTGGTGCTTTGATTATATAATCAGAGATATAATGCGGAAAGTAAAAGCACACAAGACACCAGAGATTTTTTTAACGAGGAAACTGCCTTGCAGAAAAACCTCGGGACCTCGTCCAGATTGAACACCGCCCAATACAAACTGACTACAAACACTAGCCTACTATAAGACTTCGGTCTGGGATGTAGCAGAGACCAACTCAAGCCCTCCAAGCGAATTGGATACTGTCACACTCCTTACGTCTCTAGATCCCCCACAGATCGTCACGCACTTGATTCCGCCAGCTGACGTCCTTTACAGGCCTAGGAGTTGCTTTGAACAATTCTGGTTTGCGAACCGGTTCTGGTTTGCTTTGATCGTCACGCACTTGATTCTGGTTTGCGAACCGGTTCGTGAACCGTCCGCCTGTCAGATTTCGTCACATCTGGATTCCGCTGGAAGTTCTGGGCTTACCAGGACTTAGACGTGTGTACGTCCTCAGCTGTAATCCATGGACTCTTTGCTCAAGAGTACTCCTTTAGATTCATCCATATCCAACTAACGATTTGCAAGCAAACCATTGTAATGGACACATGGCACCGAATCTGTCTCATTCATTCTTGTACTCACAGTATTTGTGGGAGCAAACACTGGTCATGACATAAGGTCACGTTAGACAAGAATACGATCTCAATCGCTATTATCACTACTAAAGTAGTCGACTATATTTCGAAAGAATAGAGAGAGTATAATAGAAGAATTTCCATAAAAGTCATAACTCCTACTAACCTTTTGTCGATGAAGAATAATTGATGTCTTCTTTGTCTTCACAGTCTTCGTCTTCAAGGTCTCTACTACTTTGTCTATATCCCAATTCCGAAATATAAAATCTAGTAGGCTAAATCAAGAATTGAGTTTTGACACCTAAAACTGACAACTAGCTTGACATACCAACGCTAGTGGGTTTGACCGGACAATGTCCTAACAATCTCCCCCTTTGTCAATTTTAGTGACAAAACCAATTTACATATGGATTCAAATAATATATAATGAAGTACTAACCAAATGTATCTCTTGATTTCTTGAATTCTTCAACTTCTCCCTTGAGTCTTGATGTGTTCATTAAACTCTTGTTGATGAATCCGTAGTCAGCAGTCACAACATATCCAACTCAAACAACCATAAAGGTACGCTTAAGCTTACGTGGCTTAGTATGCTCATCCCACATGTTGTTTGTGCGTAAGAGTAAGAATCTGAGAAAACTTTAAAGTTGGTGTATCAAAACTTTTAAAATGATTCTACTCATTCTTGATACGAAGCTTCTTCTCAGCTTTAATTACTCCCCCTTACTTGATACTTTGTGAAAAGCACAACAAGTAAGCACATGATGTTCTCCCCCTATGGTTATGCACCACAAGAAGTAAGAACCATATGTATTCTCCCCCTATTTGTCACAAAAATATGACAAAGTAGTTTGAGACTAGGGTTTCATACACCTTCGAGGATAGGTGAAGCTAAGTACTCGCATATCAAGTTTAAAGATGGTATACTTAGGTAATCTGAACAACAAGATTCCTGAGTTCTCACCTTATGGAGAAATATAGATACACTTTCTCCCAACATTCCACATCCACGCTCCCCAAAAAGATTTTTTATTAAGCGCAAGTTCAAAAGAACTCTCCCCCGTGTGGTGTCATTCAATAAAGAACAACTGATGTCTCTACAAGTAAAGACATATGCATATATTTACTCCCTTGTGAAAAGAAGTTTTTAATCTAGTTTGCCTCTGCCTAACAAACTAGATACTCTTGTTTCTAATGAACAAGAACGACACCAATAGATTGTCGAAGGTGTTGAAACGTTCGTGTATCTAATGGTTTTGTGAGTATATCAGCAAGTTGTCGTTCTGATGACACATGTTCAAGTATAACAATCTTATCTTCATAGAGATTTCTTATGAAGTGATATTGGATATCAATGTGTTTGGTCCTAGAATGTTCCACTGGATTTTCACAGTAGATATTCATAGTTCCCACCTTGATACCGTAGTCTGCGAGCATCTGTTTCATCCATAGGAGCTGAGTGCAGCAAGAGCCAGTTGCTATGTATTCTGCTTCGCATGTAGATAATGACTGTGAGTTTTGTTTCTTGCTGTACCATGCTACAAGATTCAACCCAACGAAAAAGCAACCTCCCGAAGTGCTTTTTCTGTCATCTCTGTTACCAGCCCAATCAGCATCAGAATAAGCTGCAAGATTGGTGTTGGTGTCAAAGGTATACGTAAGGCCAAAACCTACTGTCCCTTTAACATATCGTAGAATCCTTTTAATAGCATTGAGATGTGATACTCGGGGATCAGCTTGTTATCTCGCACAACACCCAACACTATATGCAATATCGGGTCTTGTTGTTGTTAAGTACATAAGGCTTCCAGTCATAGATCTTTACTGATTTTATCAGTAGTTGCCATAGGTGTTGGTTTTGGTGATGAGTCATTCAAACCAAATTTTTCAACCATATCCTTGGCATATTGCTGCTGAGATATGTAGATTCCACTTTCGTGTTGTTGAACTTGTATTCCCAAAAAGAATTTTAGTTCACCTACATTACTCATTTGGAATTCTTCACTCAGTGAGCTTTGAAATTCCCTGGTAAGTTTTTTAGAAGTGGAGCCAAAAATGATGTCATCAACATAGATTTGAGCAATCACACTATCTTTACCATACCATTTTATGAACAGGGTTTTATCAGCACCTCCCCTGACAAATCCTTTTCCCAACAGGGAGGCTGTTAACCTCTCAAACCAAGCTCGAGGAGCTTGTTTTAATCCATAAAGTGCTTTTTTTAGCCGATACACTTTGTTTGGATGAATTGGGTCCTCAAAACCTTTCGGTTGAGCAACAAAGACTTCTTCCTTCAAATCACCATTGAGAAATGCTGACTTGATGTCCATCTGATAAAGTTTTATCTTCAGATGACATGCATGAGCAAGTAAAAGTCTTATGGATTCAAGTCTTGCTACAGGAGCAAAAGTCTCATCAAAGTCAATCCCTTCAATTTGGGAGAATCCTTGAGGTACAAGTCTAGCTTTGTTTCTTACAACAGTGCCAAACTCGTCAGACTTGTTCTTGAAGATCCATTTTGTACCTACAACATTAATGTTTGGTGGCCGATCAACAAGTGTCCAAACATTTTGTCGTTCGAACTCACTAAGTTCTTCTTGCATAGCATTAATCCACGCAGAGTCCTGTAGTGCTTCATCAACATTCCTTGGTTCAACATTAGACAGGTAGCACGCATGATGACAGATGTGCTTGCTTCCTAGTCATCACTTTTGTAGTGAATGTTTCTCCAATGCTGTCATCAGGTACATGACTACGACGGACCCATAGAGGTGTTTCAGGAGCAGTTGGCTCAACTTCAACCTCTACATCATCGTCTTTATTGTGGTCTGTCTCTGTATCGGTCATAGTCGGAACTACTCCAGTAGCGGCCGGTTCGGGAACCGTGGGCCCTTTTTCTACTGTTTCAATCGGCGGTAGTTCTGCCGGGGCTCTGTTATTCTGACGAAATCCAGTTATGTCATCAATGATAACGTTGGCCGATTCCATGATAACTTGAGTTCTTGTGTTAAAAACTCGAAACCCTCGACTGTCAGATGCATATCCTAGGAAAATTCCCTCATCGCTTTTTGAGTCAAATTTTCCTCTTTGTTCTCTGTCTTTAAGGATATAACATCTGCTTCCAAAGACACGGAGATAACCCAAGTTGGGTTTCTTACCGTACCATAGCTCATAAGGTGTATTCAAGGTGAAGGACCTTAGATATACACGATTAATAAGATAACATGCTGTGAACATTGCTTCACCCCAAAACTTTAAGGGTAAATCTCTGTTATGAAGCATAACCCGAGCCATTTCTTGAATATTTCTATTATTTCTTTCAGCCACGCCATTAGCCTGAGGTGTGATAGGTGCTGAATATTGTTGAATTATACCCAGTGAGTCACAGAACTCGAATACCTTAGTATCTTTAAATTTTGTGCCACGGTCGCTCCTGATTTTCTTAACAGTGCGACCTTGCTCATTCTGGATTCTATTCACAATTATCTTAAACTCTTCTAGGGTATCATTCTTGTGCTTGAGAAATGCTACCCAGGTGAATCTAGTGTAGTCATCGACCATTACCAGAGCATATTTATTCCCACCAACAGATACTTGTTGGATAGGACCGAAAAGATCCATATGAATTAATTCAAGTGGAGCTTTGGTTGCTATACTGGTAGACACTTTATGTGGAACTCTTATTTGTTTACCCTTTTGACATGCACCACATATACCCTCTACATTGGCTTGTATCTTGGGGACACCTCTAACAAGTTCCTTGTTAATTAGCTTCCCCAATAAACGATAATTGATATGACCAAATCGTTCATGCCAAAGATGGGTAGATTCATCCTTAGTCAGGTTGCAACAAAGATCGTACTTGATATCAAGTAGATAACAATTGTTCGACCCACGAATACCACGAAAGATGGTATTGCCAGATTTATCTTCAATGGCGCATTTCTTTGCCTCGAAAACAACCTTGTGGCCTTTGTCGCATATTTGACTAATAGAGAGAAGATTGCTGTCATGCCTTCAACATAGACAACATCATGGATCTCGGGAATACCTGGAAGTTTGATAGTTCCGCGCTTGCTGATAAAGAAGCAACTTCCATCTCCAAAGGTTACGGGACCACCTTCGTAATCATAAACGTTCACAAACCAAGACAAATCTCCTGTCATATGCCTACTACATCCACTATCAAGGAACCATTGAAAAGGGGATGTAGACTTTAGAGCTACAGCTCCTAAGGCACATTCACGAGTAGGAGATGCTTCTTGATTTTTCACATGCTTTCTCAACTCAACAAAGAGTTTCTGAGCATTTTTATGCAAAGCTTTCAGGTCCTGGAGTTTTATCATGAATGAGCTGCATAAATATTGGAAGTGACCTTTTAAGCCACAAAAGGTGCACGGGTGTTCAATATCCATGTTTTCTGAATAAGGGAGTTTGAACCCGATTCCTTATCTTTCCCTTGAGACATGCTTCAGACTATATTCAGTATAAGGGTCTTGAATCCCTTTAGTCATTAGACTTGATCCGGATAGACTGGGGTTAATAGTCTGTTTCTCACGGACAACTATATCTAGCTTATTACTGAGCATTTTCTCTTTTTCAGATAAAACATGAATCTTCTCACTTTGAATGTTTAACCCGATATAAAGTCCTTCGACTTTTCTAATTAATCTCTGTTTTTCAATACATAGAGAATTGTGGTACGTTACAAGCATTTAAGCTTTGATCCATGACTCACAAGCCTAGATAAACACAGACAATTACGTCTTTATTGTGTTCATCACCTCTGATACCAACTGAAAAATGAGGGGTACCGAAATACAACCAACTTTTCGTTTTGGCTCGTGAGTCTTATGGTTTAAGTTTGGACGATCTCAAAAATAAATATCCAAACTCTAATAACTGGAGTTGTGATCTTGGGGATCAACTCGACAAAGTTGGGACTTTGGAGTTAAACTCTACAGTTATTGGATAACGTACTACTTGGTGCTTTAATTATATAATCAGAGATATAATGCGGAAAGTAAAAGCACACAAGACACCAGAGATTTTTTTAACGAGGAAACTGCCTTGCAGAAAAACCTCGGGACCTCGTCCAGATTGAACACCGCCCAATACAAACTGACTACAAACACTAGCCTACTATAAGACTTCGGTCTGGGATGTAGCAGAGACCAACTCAAGCCCTCCAAGCGAATTGTCTAATGTCGCACTACTTACGTCTCTAGATCCCCCACAGATCGTCACGCACTTGATTCCCCCAGCTGACGTCCTTTACAGGCCTAGGAGTTGCTTTGACCGATGTCAAAGGCTTGTGTCAGCAATACTGGCTTTACAACCTAATTGTTGACGTATGGTCTAACTGTCCTCTATCAGTTTACCACACACAAGTTGACTTCCTTCGGATTGTTAAATCCAGGTCATACGGAAATCTACTTCACAAATCAGGGCTGACAAGCAAACCGAGTAAGCTATGCCCAATTTGTCTCTACCTCAGTTATACACAAAGAATCACTTAAGAAACTTGTATAACTGGAGCTAACTAGGTCTTACAACACCGAGTGCAGCCGTGTGTTGCTACCTTTCAACCTTGTGTGTAACATATCAGTTCTTGAATAGTCGTATAGCAGAAGAGACGGACTATAGAATAGACAAGAACGTGATCAGGTTACCAAGGTTACAGGTTAATCCGATTTCAACCAAATATGTGGTCTCAATCTCCTACCTGTGCTTCCCAACTCTCAAGAGAAGTCTTTTATAGTCGTAGGGAGTTCCCAGAGGAGCTGCAACCTATAGAGGATGACTATACCACAACAAGCGTTCACCGAAGTGAAAAGAGTTTACGTTACCTTCCCTAAGGACCTTCACGTATGCTTGATGCTTGCGGTATTTGTCCGTAGACACCTCTATTTATAACACTCAATAAGATAGGTTGCTTTGGAATAAAGCAATCAATTACTTGTCCCACAAGTTAAGGAAACCCTAAACTTGCCAACCTAGTAATAGAGATTAATCTCAATTGGAATTCTTTTTAAGTTTATCTGCCAAGTGTTTTGTTAGCTCAAAAACACTTCAAGATAGAATCCAACAGACCAGAGATAATCTTTATCTTATTGACTCATTGAGGATCGTTAGATGGACCACAAAAGATATTTATGTGATATACAAGTCCACCTAAGAGATAAAGGAGTTTAGAGTTTGACCCAAGTGAAATTCTGAAAGAATATCCACTAAATCCGACACCAGCAAAGTAACCAACATTGGATTCGCGTACAGGTTCGCGAAATGTTCAGTCACTTTGGAACTCAGAAGAAATCCGAGTTTCTGGTTTGCGAACCGGTTCATGAACCGTCCGCCTGTCAGATTTCGTCACATCTGGATTCCGCTGGAAGTTCTGGGCTTACTAGGACTTAGACGTGTGTACGTCCTCAGCTGTAATCCATGGACTCTTTGCTCAAGAGTACTCCTTTAGATTCATCCATATCCAACTAACGATTTGCAAGCAAACCATTGTAATGGACACATGGCACCGAATCTATCTCATTCATTCTTGTACTCACAGTATTTGTGGGAGCAAACACTGGTCATGACACAAGGCCACGTTAGACAAGAATACGATCTCAATCGCTATTATCACTACTAAAGTAGTCGACTATATTTCGAAAGAATAGAGAAAGTAGAATAGAAGAATTTCCATAAAGTCATAACTCCTACTAACCTTTTGTCGATGAAGAATAATTGATGTCTTCTTTGTCTTCAAGGTCTCTACTACTTTGTCTATATCCCAATTCCGAAATCTAAACTCTAGTAGGCTAAATCAAGAATTGAGTTTTGACACCTAAAACTGACAACTAGCTTGACATACCAACGCTAGTGGGTTTGACCGGACAATGTCTTAACAAAGAGAAGTTCCAGGGATAAAATTAATTTGATGATGCAAATCTCTCAAAGGTGGTAAAAATATTTGGTAATTCTGTTGGGAATAACTCATTAAAGCATGATAAAAAATGTCGTACCTTTTCAGGAATTTCCACCATAGGTTTAGCAACTTCATGTGAACTTAAAGAATGAGTTTGCTTCGAAGAACGAGCACTGGTACCAACTAAAGCAGCAGTATTCTGGTTTGAGTGTTCTCTTACAGCTGAAGGAGATCGTATAGGCCTGTTGATGGTGGTTTTTGGCGAGGAGGTCACATGAGTAATTTCGCATCAATTTCTGGCATCCTGGAACAGCTTGAGACCCGGTATGAATTTATTTTACAATAGGGATAAGATATTTGAATACCATTAG
>JAJJMA010207733.1:0-16817 GCA_023529015.1 Papaver nudicaule | reverse complement strand
CGTCGCCAATCACCGTCTTCCTCCTTCGAATGCTCCTCTATCTTGTCTGTGGGGGTTGTCCTTCTTATGACTGTGACGGTCTCCTCATCCCCTTGCGTCATTTGTAGGCTAGATGCTAGGGTTGCCAAGGCATTCGCGTGTCTGTTACTGGTCCTGGCCTTATGTGTAATGAACGTTCTATCAAAGTGTGAGAGGAGTCGTTGTGCCTTTTCCCTATAGACTGCTAGGTTTGGCTCTTTGACGCAATATTCTTCTTCCATCTACTGTGTGAGTAAGCGAGAGTCCCCGATTATGTCTAGATCCTTGATGCCCATTTCAACTGCTAGTGATAGGCCTATGACGAAGCTTTCATATTCCGCCGCGTTATTTGAGCAAGGATAATCTAATTTGAAAGTGTGCGATATCAGCTCATTCGTTGGGCTAATGAATATTACTCCCGCTCCTCCACGGGTAGTGTGTGATGACCCGTCGAAGAACATTTGCCAGGCTGGGGCTCTTTCACAAGCTGTTATTTCTCCTGGGATTTCCATGTGCAGCGCAGCGTTGTCATTTCCAGGAAAAGCAGCTAGGAGGTCTGCGATTGCTTGCCCCTTAACGCCCTGCGGCCTTTTGGGGATGAAATAGTATTCGACTAGCTGCATCGCCCACCTTGTCATACGCCCGGACTAAATTGGTTTGGTTGTTAGATACGCGATTGGGTTGGCAGCGGCGACAACATAATTTTGGTGAGCGAGTAGGTAATGTCGAAGCTTTTGAGCAGCGTAGATCAACGGGAGGCAAGCTTTCTCGACCGGAGCGTAGCGCAATTCTACTTCTTTTAATTTTCTACTAACATAGTAGATTGGGACCAGGTTTGCTCCCCCTAGGTCTTGTGCAAGGACTGCCCTAATGGTTGTGTCTGTGTTTGCTAGATACAAGTATAGTGGTTGTCCCGCTTTGGGTGGTTGGAGGATGTGAGGGTGTACCATTGATTCCTTTATTTTGTCGAGCGCTTGTTGATAGGAGGGCTCCCATCTAAATGTTGTATTTGCCCTGGTTAAAGGGAAGAGGTGTTGTAAGTGCGCTGCGAGGCCCAGAATGAATCTTCTAATGTATGATATTTTTCCTATTAGCGTTTGTAACTCCTTTGTTGATGTGGGAGGCTGCATTGTGAGGATTGCATTTGCTTTATCAGAATCTACTTCGATCCCCTTCTTGGTGACCCGAAAACCCAAGAATTTGCCCGCTGTTACTCCAAAGACGCGTTTTGCTGGGTTCATTTTTAAGATGTACTCCCTGCACCTGCTGAACACCCGGCGTAAGTTGTCTGTGTGTTGCGCTCGAGGTTTTGCTTTGACGACGATGTCGTCTACGTATACCTCGACAGCCTCATGGTTCAGATCATGGAAAATATGAATCATTGCTCGCTGATATGTGGCACCAACATTCTTTAGACCAAAGGGCATTACTTGGTAATAAAAATTTCCCAAAGGCGTGGAGAATGTTGTTTGTGCTGCGTCGGACGCCTTCATTCGGATTTGATGTACCCACTATATATAACTGTCCATGAATGAAAACATCTCATGTCCTGCCGTTGCGTCGACCAGCATATCGATGTTGGGCAGGGGGAATTCGTCTTTGGGACAGGCTTTGTTGAGATCCCTGAAGTCTACGCAGCAGCGTATGGTTCCATTTTTCTTCTTCACAGGGACAATGTTCGCGAGCCATATCGGGTGATGGATGGCCTTGATGTACCCTGCTTTTATCAGCTTTTGGATTTCCTCTTGTATTTGATCTTCCACCTCATATCTGAAATGTCGTCGCGGCTGCTTGACTGGTTTCGCGGTTGGGGAGATTTTTAGTTCGTGGCAGATTAAGCTCGGGTTTAGCCCGGGCATATCCTCGTATGTCCAGGCGAAAACATCTTGAAATTATTTTAATGTAGCGACTATTGACTCTTCTTCTTCTTTGGACAGGTTGCATCCAATGCTCAATATCCGTGGGGTCGTCTCTGATCCAATATTGATGTTTTTGGTGTCCTCTGCACTCTTAGCCTCCGACTCTGCTTCCTCTCGTGATCTTTCCCAGACGTGGGGTACCTCTCTTTCTGTTATGTCCTCCACTACTTCGGTGCTGTTTATATCGTTGTCTGGACTCGGTACCCCGGCTGATTGCTATAACCTATATATGTGCCTCCCCCCCAGGGAGGGTGACTACTTTGAATCGCTTTGACGTGCTTGTGGTCGGTTCCTGCGAGTCAAGCATGTCAGTGTCTGCCTGGTACGTGGTCTCCCAATCCGGGATTGGGGTGGCGTGGATGTGGGTGACGATCTCGCTAGGCTCTCTCATTGCATCGTAGAAGGCAGCTTCCGCCAAATAAGCCTCATCAGCCGAAAAAGGGTTGGTTGACGCCGGCACTCTCTTCTGCTTCCCTTTGAGGATAAACTTGATGCATTGGTGGAAGGTAGAGGGTACAATGTCGTCCTTGTGCAACCATGGTCTTCCCAATAGCAGGTGGTAGGATGTATGCACGTCCATTACGTGAAATGGCTCCGACGCTCTGATTGGTCCGACGCGCACCTCTAGATTAATAGTCCCTAACGTCTGCTGGCTGTGTCCTCCAAAGCCCTGAATTCTGGTTTGGAATTTTCGAATACGGGATTCTGGGATTCCCAATGCTAGTTAGAATGTGCAGTGGGATGAAGTTCAGCGATGCTTCTGTGTCAACAAACGCCCTCTTGAAATCCTGTCCTTGGATAGTAGCTGTTAGGTACATGAGTCTTGTGTGATCGCAATCAACGCATTTGTCTGCTGCGGAAAACGTGATAGTGTTCCTAGGTGTAGAAAAGCGTCTCCCGGGGTGATCCACGTTGTCCTCCCTGGCCGCTACCTTGATGAGCAGGATGGATTCCATGCGTCGCTGCTCCTCGTCGAATCCCAGAGAGTCGAAGAGTTGTACAAAGGAGGGCTTGGTTTCGACCGTTGAGGCTACGTATGCTATGTCATATGCGGACTTTGTTTCGTAGATTTCCTCAAATTCTTGGGTAGTGTCATGGAAGATATTGGTTATCTGTTCCTCTGTAAGTGGTATCGTCCTAGGATCGTGAGACGCCATGGCGGCTTGGTGCGTTTTAAATGGTTCTTGTTGGATCTTTTTTGTGTCCAGCTGAATTTCTCCCCGCCTGAGCTTGTTATGGAACCTCCATATGAGTGTTCGGCAATCCTTAGTGGGGTGCTCTACTTTTCTATGGAATAGGCAGTATCGAGGGTGCAACTTATCTTGCTCTGAAGGCTCATTTGGTGGGGGTAGAGGGAGATTTCGCTATTTCGTATCCACTCCTTGAGGAGGTCTACCACTACATCAAAACTACAAGGGTGGTCTGGTGGTTCTTCCCTGGGGTTAGCTTCTGTGTTGGTCCGCTTGGCACGATGATCTTCAACTCGCCCGGCTGGTCTCTTCTTTTGGTTGTCTTCCTCGCGGGCGTAGGACACTGAATGAGGCCATTGCTTTGACGCGGCGGAGAGTTCCTCATTGTTAAAGTCCACACGTGCACAAGCTTCCTTTAGGTCTGCGAAATTGTCGATGCGACTATTTTAGAGAACCATTCATGCGCTTGCTGGGAGAGCTGCAATACACATTTGGACTAGATCCTTTTCCGAGATTTTAGTCGTACATTTAAGATACTCCACCCGAAATCTTCTAACAAAAGTTTGGTATTTTTCGGTGGTTTTATGTTTGAGACTGCAGAGACCTGCTAGTGATATTGTAATGGGCTTAGAGTAAAACTTCTGCATAAAGGTTCGTTGCATGTCTGGCCATGACTTGATGTTGTCTTTCTGTAGAGAGGTGAACCACGTGAATGCGCTTCCGGGCAAAGATTTTCCGAATTCTCGAAGACAAACTGACTATGTTGCAGCATGCTCATTCAAGGACATGAGGAAACGGTGCATGTGTTCGGTCGCGCTCTCACTCCCGTCGAAAAGCTTGAACTTGGGGCTCTTGAAATTGGGTGGCATTTTTGCAGACATGATTTCTTGAGGGAAAGGTGAGTGGATATAGTAGCACATTTGCTGTGCTTGAAGGCCATAGTTTGTTTCTAGGTATTGACCCAAGCTTTGTCCCTCGGCTGCGTTGAGCCTATCATTTATAAAATTAAACTTTCGGGAAAATCCACTTTTAGGTCCTTGAGGGGTGTAGTATGGGTCAGAGGAGCCATGTCCGTTTGGCGGCGGGGTCTTGTTGTGGAGGTTGTTGTCGGGCTCCAGTGGCTCCTCCTCAGTGTCATCTTGTTTATTAGTTCTTAACTTTGCTAACTTAGCGTGAATTGCCTTCTGTCTGAGTTCTCCCTCCTGCAGTTCTTGAAGGAGCAACTCTTCTTCTGTGGGTGATGTATTGTGTATTTCTAGACTTTGGTCAAGGTCCCTGTTCTCCTTATTCTGGAAAGAGCCCTCTCCTGGATGTTGCGTTTCTTCGCCCATTGAGTTCGGGGGATGAGGTTTTGTGTTTCACCAAATTGGGAAGTTACCGTCTTATCTCTAGAAGCATGAGGCCCGTGAAGTCGCCATATGTAAATACCAGAGAAAACTAGTATATCTCGAAGTACACGTTTTATTCAAGATATAAAAGTCAAAAGTAGGTACAGACACTCTGCTCTAGAAAGTAATACATAAACTTCCCACATTCAACAACTCTGAGGAAATCAGAAAAAGGGCAGGACTATTTATAGGAACATAGTCCCGTTAGGATACATACACGTGTTTGACAATCTCTCTCTTTCTTATGATCTCCCCTGTCACCCGTACACGTACTGACTCCTTGACCAACTGCTACCCGACACCCTTCTGTTTCAGGAGGGAAGACCTGACACATGTTTCTTCCTGCACGTGTGCCCCCTCTCTGTCCTCTTTGGCATCAGTCCCCAATACCTTTCTCCATCTCTCCTCTTTCTCCCTCCTTGGCGCGAGGTCCACAGAGGTCCCCGCCTCCCTCTCTCTCTTGCCTTCTTCTTCTCCCTTGGCGTTAGGCTCACAACCCTCTCCGCCTTCTCTCTCTCTCTTAGCTCATTCTCCTTTCTCGCCTTCCTTGGCGTCAGGCCTCCATTGGCCTCCCGCCACTTCTTTCTTCTCTCCTTCTCTTGCTGTTCTTTGGCATCAGGCCATTCATTCGACCTCCCGCCCATTTTAGGGTATCTACACTGCTCTTATTATTAGCATATTGCTCATATCAAAAAAAATGTTGTACTAATAGTATTAGTTGAAGATCCTCCCACTTTAATTTCCAATGAGTAGAAATTAATAGAGGTTTTAGAAAGAAAGAGAGAAATGTCATAATCCCACCATTTACGCTAGGAGTGTCTAGCAAGTAGTAACTTGTCTATTTTCTTTCTTGTCTAAAGAGAGGGATGTTAACGGCTCTATTTTTGGTTTGTCGTCCAATTATGCCCATCCTCAGTCTCCACCTCCAGTCCACCGCCCTGTCCATGAAATTGCTTAGTTTTGTGTCGTTTGTTGATTCCATATTTAATGTCCTGTAACCCTACCATCGCTTCTAAAGTCACTAACTTTTGGGGATGCATTTCTTAGAAATTTCCTTTGGCAAGCGAAACACAGTTTACCGAATCACGCAAAGGGAGCTAGTTTTGGTCACTGCTCATGTTACCATTTTGTGGCTTGGCCTAGGCTCCAAATGAGCTGAAATATATATTATCTGGAAACCGACTACCTTTTGGCCTCCACAATCATGCACTGTTACTCAATGGTGCAATTCAAAATGACAATCCAGACTAGAGAGTAGAGACTATACTATAATGCTATTACATATTTACATATTGTGGGCTGAGTAAGATCAGCCAGTCGCCCAAACTTCCATTGTCTCGATTGTAAAGTAACCTCACTATGTTCGCATTCATGTGTTGTGTGTGTGTGGTGGGGGGGGGGGACAACATCAGCGTCGCACAATATAAAATCAAGACAATGGTACAAAACTACAGATTAAGACTGTCAGCAGCAATATAATTCACATTTCACACAGTAGTGTACGCTACATTGTCTTGCTGAAGTGGGGGACAGCTGAATAATAGCCACGGGGAAGAAGCATTGTTTTGCAAACCCCACACGATCGCGAGCTAAAATTTTCTTACGCACGTACTAAATAGCGTTTAGCCTGCTTCCCACAAGTACCAAAAAAAAAAAAAAAATCGGTATCTCGACTCGTTTTGAAAGAGATTCAGATTCTCAGCATATCCTTGTTATTCGGTCTGAACTCTTCTCGGTTCTGGGTTCCCCTAGGCACGCCCTAGACTCAAGCCCGCTAGACAGACCTTTTGTTTCTTCTCTTGTGAGTTTGTGAATGTTCAGGAGAAAACAGTGAAGAAAATGGAGTCTGTTGCAGGAGTCAAACCCAATCATCGATTCCTAAATCTATCATCAAACACTAATCCAACACCATTTCCGAAACCTATTTCTACAATTTCCTTCTCAAAATCCATTACTAAAACATTATCCATCAAAGCCTCTAGCCAATCTCATCAAAACCCTAACAAGAAACCACTATTTGAAACCCTAAACCCACTCTCTTCTTTTGTCAAAACCACTTGCATAGCCATTACTGCTACTGCTCTTTTCTTCAACCGTTTTCAAAAACCCTCAACCGCTGCTCCTGTTTCTACACCCACAGTAGAGAAGGAAAACAACACTGCAGAAGAAAATGACGAAGAGAAAGAAAGAGTGTTAGAAGAGTATTTAGATTCCAACCCAGATGATGTCAAAGCCCTAAAAGCAGTAATGGAAGCTAAAATCAAAGTTGGAAAAGTCGAAGAAGCGATTTCAATTATTGATCGTTTGGTTGAAGCTGAACCAACAGAAAAGGAATGGCCATTAATGAAATCTCATCTTTTGAGCTACAGTGGAGATACAGAATTGGCGAAACTAGGGTTTGAAGAGGTCATTTCTAAAAATCCTTTAGATGTTGAAGCTTATCATGGATTAGTAATGGCTGCATCTGAGTCGGAATCAGGTGAACTAGAAAATGTATTAGAAAGGATTGAAAAGGCTATGGAGATTTGTAAGAAAGAAAAGAGAAAACAAGATGTAAGAGATTTTAAATTGTTGGTTGCACAAGTTAGAGTTCTTGAAGGTAAATATACAGATGCTTTGAAAATTTATCAAGAACTTGTTAAAGAAGAACGAAGAGATTTTAGGCCTTATCTTTGTCAAGGAATTATTTATTCTATGTTGAAGAAGCCTGAGGAAGCTGAAAAACAGTTTAGTATTTACAGAAGACTTGTTCCAAAAGGACATCCTTATGCTAGATATTTTCAAGATACCATGACATCGACAAAGAAGTTGTAGAGGATCCAGATTGCTGAGAAGTGATTGCCGAACAAGACATGGCATTGGTAAGGGAAGTTTTGAATGCTAATGTTTACTTTTCTTTACATGTTAGTTCTTATAACTTTATAGCTTATTTTGATGCTATGATAATGTTTCTCTTAGTGTTTCATCAGTGATATGGTTAGTTCAGCAACCAGTGTTTAGTTTGATTTGCTTGACATTGACTAGTAAATGCACTACATTTGTAAGATGTAATGCTAGAGGACATAGTGTTAGTTACATGTTCTATTCTAGATATCACCCTCTCTGTCCTGCAACAATCTTTTGAAGCCCAATGTTAGCTTGTTTTAGTACAAACTACAACTTTGATGAGAATAAGAACGAAATCCCTGCCTTATTTTATTTATTTTTCTATTTTGTTGGTTGGATTGTCCCTGCGTTGTTACATACGAGAGGATGCATTGAGATTTATATTTGGGATTGGTTAGTGACAGGAAATGATAATCAGATGTTTAATAAGCAATTATAATTGTATAATGTAGAGTGGTGTTGTAATGTACTTCGATGGTTCGAAACCTTCCTTAGAGGAAGACTAGAGCTTGCATGGATACAGGTCTTAGGGAAAGTCTGAACAGAGTCCACAAGATATAGTTGATGTATGTTCACAACTAGGATATTCATGGCAGGGATGATCCCTGATTTATGGCGATTATGATGATACTTGAGATGTGTTAACATGGGTCTGCTCCCGGGCTGTAATTTGTTGCTATCTTCACAGTTGTAACCTGTAGGCATTGGTGTGGCCTTATTTTCAATAAGACCGTAAGCCGTGTTTTTTGTGCTTTCTCAGTCTTCAACTGTGAAGCGACAGTTGCTGACACAAGTAGTCACTGAGAGACCCAGTTCAAGGGAAAAGAATCCCATGTGTATTTATAGCCCCTCTGCTAAGCTAGTAGTGAGCAGCTGTTAGATAGGTAACAAGCAAATGGAGCAACATCAACTCTTGGTAATTAGATGCTAGCAATTCCGGTGGCGATTCGATTCCACCAGGAGCCCTTTTGCATTCACCTATATATGCTAGCCCCTTGTTCATGGTTGAATATTCAAAGGCTATCTAAACTTTAGGAAGGAGTGGACTGAGACCGTTGACGGCAGGAGCAAATGCCCAATTCAGGCAATACTTTTTCTGTCTCATGTAATAAAGCACCATGTATAGAGATTCATGGTCTAGTATCTTTAACCGAGACAGAACTCTTTTTCCTATGTCATTCTGCTGTTCACTGATAGAAGAAACTCTTTATTTGTCAAGGGGGAGGTCCAGAAGCACCATTAGCGATATAGTCGAAGCCCAGACTACTTCGCGTAATCTACAACTGTGAAGATAGCATTTAATTACCGAGGAAATGTAACAATTACCCCTGATTCTGATGGGCCTTCACAATCACCCTTGTAGGGTTAAATTTTAAGGAACCAAACCCACTAAGAGAATCCAATAAAGGCGTAATACCAATATTACCCTTCAATTCAAAATCAAAGTATCTTCGTTCTAACGAGTTTGACAGATTTTAAAAAAAAATCATCGATCAGGAGCAGAATTCGTCGATCAACAGAAGCAGAAATTTCTTCTTCTGTTGACGAATCAATTCATCGTCGTCATCATTAATTTCTTCGTTTCTTCTTTCGTAATAGATTTATTAGTAGTACATCAAACCTATGAAGAGAAATCTGATTTTTTTTAGGGTTTTTCTACAGCAAATTCTCGATTTGAGTTTCGTAATAGATATTATTAGTAAGAATAATTTGTTTCTCAATCTATCTTCCTCAATTCTCAAGTTCTGTTTACGATTTTTGATTTTGGTCAATTGGAATATCGGTTGCATTTTTCATATTTATATTCATCTGATTGATACAGAAATTACTTACTCAATTCTGGTTAGGTTTGTTGATTCTTTGAATCTGAAGAGAAATCCGGTCCAAACAGGCATGATTATTTCCTCCTTATTTTGTTAGGTTTCTGTTCATAGTTTTTCAATTTTCTGTTAATTTTTTATTTCAGTTAATATGTTTGTTGTTCGATATTGTAACATTAACACTGAAATTTCTAAATATCACAATTACACTACAAACAACAACCTTATTGCTTTCTCACATGAAATTTTTTCAAAAAATCTCACTCACAGTGAAATTTGCTGAATCTAGTGTTAACTGATAGTTGTTTGTTTTTTTTTGTTTGCTTTCGACTTGCCGCAATGAATTATTTCTCACGAGGGGGTGCGACCCCCGAGTGAATTGCGACATGAAGTATAATTCTCTTCAGTTTTTTTTTGAAACAGATTTTGTTATAGTTTTGTTGAATTTGACAGCATAGTATGTTGTCCAGTAATTTCTGTTTTTTATTTGTCAAGTTGGTTATGTAAATTTGCTCTTAGTTTGTTTGTAAGTTTGTTTGAAAACTCATTAAGGTTTTCTGGGTTTTGTAGGTAAGAATGGTTGTTACAAATATTACATTTTACAACTTTAGCATGTCTCATCCTATTACGGAATCAACCACTCTTGGCGATATGAAAGCCACTGTGCTTAAGAGTTTCTCTATCTTCCTCAAAGTTGTCTGCAGTTTTCTCATAGTGCTGAAGGTGTCTTACACGTCATTCGGTCTGATTTCGAATTGAAGTGTCTAATTGCTTATTGTGAGAAGAAACAAGATGTATTGTACTTGTTTGTTCATCTGAATGGAACTTCTCCTGCTTCTTCTTCGTCTGATGTGTGCTCTGCTTCTTCGACAACTTGTGTTTCAAACAATGAGTCTTGTATTCTTGAAGACTGTACTGATGACACTTTGGAGCAACACTCCAAAAGGGAACTAAGGAAAGTTGACGTTTGGGACAATATCCTAACTGGTGTGGGACAGGTTTTTGAGGGAGGTCTTGAAGAGGCTAGGGATACTATCACGAAGTATCAAATCAATACTGGGTACAAAACTACACCGATAAAAACTGATAGCGGCCGTTACACTGTTGTTTGCAAGTTCAAGGAATCCCATAAATGTAAGTGGAGGTGGCATTCTTCGAAAGTTGGTAAAAGCACCCTTTTTAAGTGCAAGACTTTTATAGCTGAGCATTCGTGTGGATTGGCTTGTTCGAATCCATCAAAGATTCGAATGAGGAAGGCTTTTCTGAAGGATCTAATATTAGATGATCTTCGAGTTTCGAATAGGAAGATATGTGCTGCTGATATTAAGGAACATGTCCACAAAGAATATGGATTAACGCTAACTTACCATCAGGCATATCATGGATTAGAATTCGGAAGACAATGCCTTTGGGGAAGTGATGTCAAGTCATATTCAGACTTCATTTGGTATTCTAAGGCAGTGAAAGAATATAATCCGGGAAACGTAGTTGACTTTGAGTACGATCCTGATACTAGGCAGTTTAAGAGGTTTTTTCTGGCTTTTGGTGCGTGCATCAAAGGTTTCAGTCGTTATTGTCGTCCAATGTTAATTGTTGATGCTACTTTTCTCACCGGAAAGTTCAAGGGGGGTCTCATGGTTGCTTGCGGCAAAACTGGTAACCAAAGTAACCATTTTTCTGTTATGTGTTTTCTGTTCTGTTTTTCTGTTTCATATTTGATAACTCTGGCATGCTTTTGTGTTTCATTCACTTATGTGTTTCTTTTTTGTTGTATATGGTTTCTTTCAGAGATATATCCAGTGGCATTTGGACTTGTACCTGGTGAAGATGGTGAGAACTGGAAGTGGTTTTTAAAGAATTTGAAAGGCATCATCAATGAAGATTGTCCTCTGACTATCATATCAGACCGTGGAACAGGTTTGCTTAAGTTTGTTCCCGAAGTTTTCCCCAATGCGTCCCATTCATATTGCTACTACCACATGAAAGGTAATATCCCAGTTATGCCCAAAGGAAAGAGTAGAGAAACTGATGCGAAGCTTTTTAAACGGTGTTATGATGCTACAACAAGGGATAAGTTTTTACTGGCTGCCACAAGTTTGAACAATCTTAAAATGACTTCAGTTATTCAGTGGATGAGTAAGATTCCATTACAAAATTGGGCTACTTACAAATTTCCAGGGAAAAGGTATGGAGAGCACACATCCAATGTTGCCGAGTCATTTAATAGTGTTATTAGGCATGAAAGTCGCTTCCAGCTATTGAGTTGATTGAATGTATTCGTGCGAAAGTCATGGTCGAAAGGTTCAATAAGAAAGTTTCTGCTAGTAAATGGACTACAAGGCTTACCCATGTGATGGATGGAAGGTTACATAAGAGGATCAACGATTGTCGTGGATACAAGGTGCGACGCTCTAGTGAAAAAGTATTCAAGATCATAACCCGCAACGGAAAGCAAGTAGTTGATTTAGATGCTAAAACTTGCAGTTGTAGGTGGTGGCAAACTCACAGTTTTCCTTGCACTCATTCCATGAAAGCAATGTTGGAGATTGGAGAAGAAGAGGTCTACAGCCACATCGAACCATACTACACCACCGAGTACTATCGCGGCCTCTATGCTTTGCCAATTTATCCCATACCAGATGGTGAACCTCCTGAAGAGTGATACTGATTATATTTTGCCTCCTCCTGGTCGACCAAAACGTGGAAGGACAAAGGTTGCTCGGTATAGGAGCTACCGTGAGACGATCCGCAAGAAGCGTAGATGTGGTCGTTTTGGTATGCTTACATTCCACAGCCGTGTAACATGCCGAAGACCTGCATTAGCTCCAAGTGCACCAACATTTCGCAGGACGTCGAGGATTTCAATCTTCCTTCGTACTATGTTTATGTGAATCCATATTGTTCTTTTGATTGCTTTCGTGTAAACAAACTATGTGGTTTTATTTGGGTTTATGTTTTTTTTGTTAGGAATGATAATACTTTGTGTTGTTATTGTCATATTTTTATATAAATACTCTTTTTTTGTTATGTGTTTGTACCATGTAGTTTGAACTTGAGAACCTGACACAAATTTACAGGCTTGGAATTTCTCACTATGTGCCAGTTTGACACTGCACATGGTGTAAAGTTGCCAACTTTACACTGCACACTTTACACAAAATCAAAGTCTAGCAATTCTCCTGTCTAGCAACTATTTTGTGTAAAGTTGCCAACTTTACACAAAATCAAAGTCTAGCAATTCTTCTGTCTAGCAACTATTTTGTGTAAAGTTGCCAACTTTACACTGCACATTGTGTAAAGTTGCCAACTTTACACAAAATCAAAGTCTAGCATTTCTCCTGTCTAGCAACTATTTTGTGTAAAGTTGCCAACTTTACACTTAAATTTGTTGGGAAGATTCTCCTGTGTTGCACTTTTTCAGTTTCAAGTTGACAACTTTATAAAACTTTCTTATCAAGTTGACAACTTTACAGATAAAAATTCAAAAAAATTGCACGGGGCTACTTGATTTTTTAGATATCTCCAAGAGCTTAACATACCTGAAATACGTACCTGCATTTGTTTATTCATTGACAGTCATTCATTCATGCTATAAATTTTTTTAGTCATTTATTCATAAAGAGAATTCATTCATACACAAAAAAAACAAAAAACAACTTAAAGTGTCTCATTGCCACAGTCTCATTGTCTATTAGGCAAAAAAACAAAACACAACCCAACGTTTTTATTGAGCTGGGGGGTGGGGGGAGTGGTCCTTGCTGTGGGTTTTCCTGCCTCCATGCTCCTGGTTCTTGCAAGATCTTTACTGCTAATTTGATCCTCTTCAAATGTACTTTTTCGGTCAATGCTTTCATATTGGTTACCTCCGTCTTGTTCTTTCCGGTAGCTTTCTGCAAGTCTTTTAGGTAACCATACTTTAATAAACACTTGATGAACAGGCATACGTAGAGTGCGCAGTCCGGGCTAGAAACAAACAAAAACAAATTTTTTTTTAAGAATATGGATTACAAAAATTATTGTTCGAGTTACATGTACCCTAGTATGAAGTTTAAGGTTATTTTTTAGGTACCTTGAAGTTTGCTTAGGTGACGGGTGTTGCTTAAATGCCGAATTTACTGGTCGGCCAGTAAGGTCCTTGTGCCCCATTTCATTTAAAACCTTTGTCAGCGGCAATGTCATTGTATGTATTTGCCATTCGGTGGTAGGGATGGCCAAGTAATCAGTAGAGTTGTAAATCCCCCAAGCACCGTTCTTGAAGGTGAGAAGAATCCGGTGGTAGGGATGGCCATCCTTCAAAATGCACATTGGGATAAGAAGATATCTGTTTAGCTCAGGCACATAAGGAAATTTCTCTTTCACTGTTCTTATTGTTCTATTCGCCTTTAGTACTGCTAGATCTTGACGCTGAAGATCATCTCTTAAGAATGACTGCATCGTATTTGTGTTAGTAATTTACTTTTAGTTTCTCATTTTTTATATGTGATATCAATTGCTAATGATGAAAAAGAAAAAAAACTATATACTTACAAAGTCATTGGTGGATAACAACAAATGATCTTTGTATTCCTTCCGATCTATTTTCCCCTGAAGATGATGGGAGTAATAGTCAATTATCTCACCAGCAATATTCGCACCATCCATCAAATTCTCGAGGTAATTTCCCCAAATGTCGAATCTTTCTCTACAATTCCAACGTACAGTATGCGCCATTGTGCTGCATTTTAATAAAACACGAAAAGAATGATTTTTTTTAGTTGCACATGTAGCAAAAAGGTTACACTGATTTGTCATATTGCAAAAACACAAAAGAATAACGATGGAATGTTTACCCCAGTTTCGCGTTCTCAAAAAACTGCCGAAGGATTTCTTCTTCTTGAGGATTGCATACAGTCTTGCAGTAACACCAAAGACCTAGATCTTCTGGTTTAATCAAGCCATTTCTTGTTGGTGGTGTACTGATATCTTCGATTTGATCGACTTCAATTGGTTCACTTCTTTTTTTCTTGCCTAAAGTTTTGCTTCGTTTCGCTTTTCTTCTTTCTTCTTCTGCTATGTATTCTTCCCAACCTCTCGTTGTTGTCCTTTTTCTATGATCGTGTTTCACATTTCTTCCGATAGTATTCACGTCAACGTCTCCAGTTCCTTCCTCTTCCATATCTCCTTCTTCTTCTTCTTCAGTTCCTCCGTCTTCCTTGTTTTCTTCATCTTCTTCTTCAAGTGATCTATCAACAGAGTGATAACCATAAAGCTTTTCAAGAGTTTCTGTCATGTGCTTCGGTGTTGGAGATGGTTGACTTGGTGTCTGATTTTTGCCAAACTCATCCACTGCTCTCGTAACAGCATCAAAGGGATCAAAAGCTGCTGACATGTGTGATGCTTGAGGAGTAGAGTAGATGTGTTTCGTCGTCTTCGCTTCAACCGTAGAAGTAATGTTGCTGACGATATCATCTAAACCTGAGGTAGCTATCGAAACGTCGTGCTTCTCCACTTCACATTCATCTTTTTCTTCATGTATTGTTCTTTTTAACTGTAGCTTGCTGGCGGGTTTTTTCCTTGTATTCTACGTCTTTAGCTCTCTACTTGGCGTCTGCAAAAAACTTGGCGTCTCTACTTGTTTATCAATCACTGACACACTTGGTGCTTAGTCTGTAGTCGACTTGACTACTTCCTTCTCAGGTTGAATCGTGTTCGACTTGACTACTTCCTTCTCAGGTTGTACTGGAATCGACACCGCTGCTTGTTTCTCAACAGTCGAAACATGGTGCTCGGTTGAAAATTTGTCTGTGATACCGACTGCAGTTTCTTTCCTAACAGAATCTTTATTTGACGTCTGTCCTCTTGCCGCTTTATGCTTATCATCCCATTCTACCAAGTACTTGTCAGTCTGTGCAAGCTTTTGTTTATCTTCATCCGTCAACACTGTTTTGTCTTTGCTGGCTTTGACAAGCCTTTGAACAAGCTCTAGCAAATATCTGGTGGAATCGGCAAACTGATCCGCGTCTTTGCCCGGGTACCTTGTCATCACCATTTTATCGCATTCCAGTACCATGTTCTCATCTTCAAGAAGCCTGTTCTCTCCTTCTCCTCTTCCAATTCTCTCCTAACCTTTACAAGTTCAAGACGTTGTTCTTCGATTGGGCTCAATTTATCACAAATTTCATGGCTTACCTGCAACACACAAAGAGTTGAGACTGCTTACTCGTTTACATTCTAACTGAATACACATTTTCATGACTGTAATTTTGTGTAAAGTTGCCAACTTTACACAAAATCAAAGTCTAGCAATTCTCCTGTCTAGCAAATATTTTGTGTAAAGTTGCCAACTTTACACTGCACATTGTATAAAGTTGTCAACTTTACACAAAATCAAAGTCTAGCAATTCTCCTGTCTAGCAATTATTTTGTGTAAAGTTGCCAACTTTACACAAAATCAAAGTCTAGCAATTCTCATGTCTAGCAATTTTTTTGTGTAAAGTTGCCAACTTTACACTTATCAGATTACAATTTCTTATGCTAACTAACTACAGAAAAAAAAAATCACTACAGGCAAACTTTAAGTAAAGATATTTTCATTACTGTCCTTTGGTTTGAACCACGACATTGTAGTTGTATCAATATCTTGGGTCTTTGTGCACGCTTCCCTGTAATCAGCAATAAGTTTGCTGCAGATTGTAGATTGGTTCCACCTTAGGAATCTTGGAACTGATTCTTTGAAATCTCTTATTTTACTGATGTAAGAACCACTGTGCTCAGCGATCCAGTACTGAAAAATCAAAAAAACAAACAGTTAGATATCCAAATATGATGAAGTGAAATTTATAAAACAATTTTCTTTCGATCGTTCTTTTTTTACCAAAAGAAACGTAGTGCAACCACCTCTCTTTTCCATCTTCTCAACTAGAAAGTTTAAAATGTGGTCCGGCCATGACACTTCATCCATTAGAAATATATGAGGTAACCACCTCTGAGCAAAGTTAGAACCACCTGAATCCGTAAAGAAGATCACTGTGCATAACCACATTGCAAGTGTTCTAATGAAAAATACTGGATTTGTTTCATCCTTCACCGTACTTGTCAATTTTTCTTCAATTTTTGTCTTAGATATCATCACCCGCGGCACTTTGTTGAAGTTATCAACCATAAACTTCCTATGTGTATCCGTGATCCTTCCTTCAACAACTCTACCACCTCCGGACTCTCTTCTACCCTTCGGAAACCAAATGTAAGAGCAAAATCTTGGGATGTAGGAGCGAAAGGATCTGATTCGCCAAAGTGGAACTTCTTCGTGACTTTATTGTATGTCCTTAATAAAATTTCTATTCCGCGAGATGACTTCTTAAACATCTTCTCGTTTACCTCTGCTTCAACTTCTTCAGCCTTTGAATCAACTTGTCCCTTTGATTCAACTTCTTTTCCGCCATCATCATCAGATTCATTTTCAGATTCCTCTTTGTAGATGGTGAAAAATGGAGAAGGGATAAAATCGTAAATCTCCTTATGTTATGCCTTTCCAAGAAGCGATTGCCTACTCAGGCAGATCTCTATAGCACTACGAGTTCCCTCTTATAGCCTCCCGGGTGGAGAGAATGATATCGT
>JAJJMA010207709.1:0-10923 GCA_023529015.1 Papaver nudicaule | reverse complement strand
AAAACCTGACAGCCCAACTACCCAGTTTTAACTTATCCAATCATTTTTCTGTCTCTTTCTGTAATAGTTTTCAAAATGTTTTGAAAAGGTGTACGGATTTCTTGGATCTCTGAAACTGTCAAATTACAACTAGCACTTGTGGAGTTACTCTCTGACAAGAAGGTTATATCTTGATTTTGCTTTTCAGGAGAAGATGAAGACTGCCAGTACCACAGACTCTGGAAGGGACCCTCCGAGGAGGATAACCAGAAGTGGATTGCAGGAGACGGACCGTGAAGTCCCAGAGGATACTGTCGCCTCTGGAGAAAGTGCACCACCGGGTTTTCCAGCAAGGGTGCCTCAGAATACCAGCAATGGGGTTCTGGGGAGAGCCACCAACACTGTAGGAAAGGGACCTGGGGCACAAACGAAGAAGGGTACTGCTAGTGGCATACCTGTGAAGACTAAGCCTTTGACAGAGGTTTATCATACCAAGCCCCCTCAGAAAAACCTTGCCTCTGAGGCAACGGTTATGAGGGAGGGAGTTGACTCTCAGAGAGAAGAAGAGGACTTGGATCTGCACACGACAGACTCAGGCAGTTCTACTGAGGCTTCTCTGGAGGGAAACGTCCAGATTATCGACGCTCTGAACGGACTTCCCAGAGGGAAGGTCCCAGAGAAGGGTCGAGAAAATACCTCTGAGAAAGGTGGACCTTCTAGAAAGGTTACAATCGTCTCAGAGAGACAACATGAAGGTACCTCTGGGAAGGGTGAACCCTCCAGAGGAGCAAAGAAGACCTCCAGAGCAAATGGCCATTCTGGAGTTGACAAAGCCACCCAGAGGGTGAGGCCAACTCGTGCCGAGAGGGGTAAGTCTGTGGTCAGAGACCCATAATCCACCCTAGAGGACACTCAGAGAGCAAGAAGAAACAAGGTCAGAGCTCTGAGGAGGAAGATCCGTAAGCTCTCTGAGGCTAACAAGAAGCTAAGACAAGAAAAGGTCGTGATTACTGACAGTGACTCATCTAATTCCTCAGACGAGGAGGAAGAAGATAGGAGGAACTTAAAGTATAAGAGACCCAGAGATGATCCAGTCACTGAAGTGATTTCGGACGACACCTCGGACGATGATTCTGAGGAAGGCTATGCTGAGCCATCTCTGACAGACATCCTGGCAGCCCGAGAAAGGAAAATTCGGGAGCTGGAAGAAGAGGTTAATCTCAGGAAAGCCATAGCGGCAAGTATTGAGGACAAACCAGAGCTTATCAGAAAGGAGGGCAAACGATTGGCAGAGGTAATGGAAGATGCTAAGCGCTCACCATTCATCTCAGAGATCAATGCTCTCCCAATACCCAAACGGTGTTCATTGAACTTCCAGAACAAGTTTGATGGCACGGGTGACGCTATCCAACACATAAAGGATTATGAAATGGCTCTAATGCCATGGCAAACTCGACAAGGGGTTATGTGTAAATTCTTTCCCGGGAGCCTCAAAGAAGAAGCGTTAACTTGGTTCAACTCCTTAGAAAAGGGAAAGATCAAGTCGTATGAACATCTTCAAGAGGTCTTTCTAGAGAATTACATGCATAACAGCAAGGTCAAACCCGGGATTGAGCGACTATTTGTCCTCAAAAGAGGAAGGGGAGAATCCCTCAGAAGCCTAGTTGACCGGTGGAGGAAACTATGTGCTGAGATAGGGAAGGTCCCAGCAGCCTATGCTATCCTTGGTTTCAAGAATTCTCTAAATAAGACTGACCCTCTCTTCGTCAAGCTATGGAACGAGACTCCAGATAATCTGGGAGACCTCAGAAGAACCCAGGAGGATTTCATAGCACTAGAAGAGACGCAGGATGGCACTTACGACAAGCTGCTCTCTGGGAACATGAGTAGGGGAGCAAACGTGGTAGAACCACAGCCCCAGGTCACTCATTCCCAACCTCCTGCTACGGTCCCTACTTCTCAGATCAAGAGAAACAAGTTCAGAGAATTAGAGGCAAAAGATCAGCTAAGGACAACAAAAAGCGGGATTTTGACGATGCCACTTACACTAGATTCAACGTTCCGAGGTCCACCATTTACAAGGAAATCAAGGGCAAGCTTCCCTTTGAGGATCCTATTGGAAAGGGCATCCAACCTGACTATTGCAAGAACAGTAAGGATTACTGTGAAGTGCGTGGATGGAACGGCCACTCTCTCGACAAATGCAGGCATTTAAGGAGAGAGCTGGAGAAGTTAGTAAGTAGTGGAGAACTCAAGAAGTATATTGCCAAAAATTCTGGGAATGCCCAGAAGGCAGTAGAGAAGATATTCAGAGTTGAGATGCCCAGAGAGGCACAACATCTCAACTGCAACACTATTACCCATTCTGTAGAAATGCCCTCAGAATCATCTCTGGGGCAACACTCTCTGGAGAGAATCCATAAGAGAAATGCAAATGGGGAAGAAATATTCAGCATGGCTCTAGAACTCCCCATGGAGGAATGGATGAAAAGACCAGTTTCATTCTCAGCTTCTGAGGTGCCCCAGAATGGGAAAACTCACAACGATCCTCTGGTAGTGACCATGATGATTGGGCAGTGGGGCATCCCAAAGATTCTGGTGGATGGAGGAAGCTCCGTGGAAATCTTGTTCTACACCACATTTGTGAAGATGGGTCTAAATGATGAATACCTAATCCCCTCAACCTACATGGTATATGGATTCAATGGATCTTCCACTAAGCCCAAAGGAGAAATAACTCTAGAAGTACACGCTGGAAAAATCATCACCTCTACGACTTTCTGTGTAGTTGATGTTGTTTCACCCTACTCTGCCATCATGGGCAGATGGTGGATTCATGGTTTTAAGGGAGTTGCTTCCACTTACCATCAACGACTACGATTTCTCACCCCATAGGGAATAGCTGAGATCATGGGATACCCCAGAGAAGCTAGATACTGCTCAGAAGTAGACGTGAGAAACTGTGTGGAAAAGGTTAACACTCCCAGAAATTCCAAGAAGAGGATTCTGGAACAGGAATGCCAGAAGGAAATTGATGAATTTATCGAATGTTCCACCTCCGCAAGGATAATACGTCAAGCAATCAACAAGAACAAGGGACGAGGGGACAGAGAAGAGGAAGAGGCCATTAGGCTAGCCTGCCTAGAATCAATGGTCCAGAAACTCAAAGAAAAGACTGTCCACCAGGTCTCTGAGGATACCCAGATGGCTGATGCCTCTGGAAAGTTATAGCAATCAAAGGCTCAGACTGAATTAGGCCCCCAGAAGCCTGTATTCTACACGTCTGAGCCGACAAAGGAAGTGAATATAGGAGGCTCAGACACACCGAAAATGGTCAAAATTGGGACGCTTCTAGATCCTAACCTTGAAAAAGAACTCGTAGGGATTTTGATGAGATATGTCGACGTGTTTGCATGGAAGATGGAAGACATGCCGGGAATCGATCCCGAATTGTGCCTCAAACATCTGGGAATCCCAACAGACATAAGCGATCATCATCTCCGAATTCATCCAGGTGTCAAACCTGTGAGACAAAAATTCCGAAAGATAGCCCCAGTATATCAGGAAGCAGTCCAGAAGGAGCTTCAAAAGATGGAAAAGGCTGGAATCATTCGGGAGGTGCAGTACCCATTATGGATCTCCAACATGGTACTTGTCCCGAAGAAAAACAACGCTGGGGTACGGATATGCATCGATTTTAGTGACCTAAATAAGGCATGCCCCAAGGACAGCTTCCCACTCCCGAGCATAGATCAACTAGTTGATGCTACCTCTGGGAATGAGCTGTTATCATTCATGGATGGTTATTCTGGCTATAACCAAATCCCTCTGGCGCCAGAAGATGAGGAGCATACTGCATTTTTCACTCCCAATGGGCTGTACTGTTACACAAAGATGCCATTCAGACTCAAAAATGCAGGGGCAACCTATCAGAGATTAATGTCCAAAATGTTCTTACCTTGGATTCACAAAACTCTGGAGGTATATGTGGACGACATGCTTGTCAAAAGCAAACAGTCCAGACATCACGTCAGAGATCTGGAAGAGATTTTCGCTCAAATGAGGAAATTTCGCATGAAAATCAACCCGCACAAATGTGCATTTGGGGTCACCTCTGAGAAGTTCCTAGGTTACATGGTCATGAAGGATGGTATACAGGTAGACCCTGAGAAAGTCAGAGCTATCACAGAAATGCCCTCACCAGTAACTCGGAAGGACGTCCAGAGGCTGAATGGAAGATTGGCTGCATTGGGGAGATTCATTGCAAGATCCTCCGACAAACTCAATCATTTTTTCAACATTCTGAGGAAAGGCCAGAAGATAGTCTGGAGCAAGGAATGTGAGGAGGCGTTCTATAACGTCAAAAAGTATTTGGCAACAATGCCTATACTACAAAAGCCTGAACCGGATGAAACATTATATGTTTATCTAGCAGCCACCTCCTACTCTATCAGTGCAGTACTTTTACGCATAGTAGAAGGTGGGGAAAGGCCTATCTACTTCATCAGTAGAACTCTGGGGCCTGCCGAAAAGAATTACTCTAAGATTGAGCAGGTAATTCTGGCGTTGGTATTTGCTTCTCAGAGATTGAGAACATACTTTCACGCTCACCCTATAACTATGATCACCAAACTGCCTATTGATTCAGTACTCAGAAACTCTGAAAGGGCTGGTAGGATCTCAAAATGGGGAGCTCAGATCAAACAGTTTGGAGTACAGTACAAACCTCAGATTGCCATCAAAGCCCAAGCTGTTGCTGACTTCTTAGCAGACTTTCCTCTAACAGAAGAGGAAGAACTCGAAGACATACCTGGTTTTGAGGATGAACTGGAAGACCCCCCAGAACTTCTGAGGGCGGAAAATCCTACCAGGTGGGAAGTCTTTGTAGACGGGTCCAAGAACGCTGATGGGGCAGGCATTGGAATGGTATTCACAACTCCTACTGGAAGAAGAATTGTACACAGTCTGAGACTCGAGTTTCCCACCACAAATAACATAACAGAGTATGAGGCAGTCATACACGGTCTGGGATTGATTTGTGAGATGGAGCTCAGAGATGTAAGGCTAACAAGTGATTCGCAGCTAGTGGTAAGGAAAATAGAGGGAAGATATCAAACTCTGGACCCATGCCTACAAGCCTACCACAAGAAAGCTCAGGAATACATCAACAAGATACCTGGTCTCGTGCTCAGACACATCTCTAGGAACAACAATCGACATGCGGATGCTCTGGCATACATTGCATCAATGTTGAATGACCCTAAGATTGCTAGCATCAGAATAGACAGGGTTCTACTACCCTCAGTACCTCTGACAGAGCCAGATGCCCCAGAGCCAGAATTGGAGGTAGCCACTACTGAGATGGGAGAAGAACAGTCCTCTGACGATGGACCCCCAGAAGAAGATTGGAGAATACTTATTCACCAATACTTAGAAAAGAAAATACTCCCAGGAGAACCAGGGTACAACCCCAAGTTAGCCGCACAGTCTAAGAACTACAGGCTACGAGATGGAGTCCTATACAGGCAATCTCCTCTGGGACCACTACTCAGATGTCTCTCCAAGGAACAAGGAATTGAAATTCTGAAGGCTATCCATTATGGGGACGCCGGCAACCACTCTGGAGGGACATCTCTAGCAATCAAGGCTAAAACATATGGATACTTCTGGCCACGCATGCATATGGACGCCAAAGAAATGTCCAGAAGGTGTGAAGCCTGTCAAAGGTATGGCAAGAGAATCTATGCACCAGCTACGGAACTACATTCTGTCACTAGTCCCTGGCCTTTTGCCAAAAGGGGGATAGACATAGTAGGACCTCTGGAAACTGGAACAAAGAAAAGACGATTTCTGATTGTCGCAACTGACTACTTCACCAAGTGGGTCGAGGCGAAGGCTCTAGCTAACATACGTGACAAAGATGTATTCAAATTCATATTTGAGAAGATCATCTGTCAGTTTGGGATACCCGCCGCCATAACCACAGACAACGGTGCTCAGTTCAGAGGAAAAGAGATCAACATGTTATGTAACAACTTCGGCATCAAAATAAACAAGTCTACCCCCATATATCCAGAGAGTAACGGCCAAGCTGAAGCCACAAATAAGACTATCGCAGATATTCTGAAAAAGACTCTGGATGGACATGGGAAAAAGTGGTGCGAACAGTTACACAACGTTCTCTGGGCCTACAGAACAACAAAAAGAAGAGCCACAGGAGAATCCCCATTCTATCTCACCTTTGGGGCAGAAGCTATCATACCAACCGAGGTTATGATACCTACAACCAAAACTGAGGCATGGGAGAATGACCTAACATCAGATTTGATGATGGCACGACTTGACGATCTGGAGGAAACACGAGAGGTGGCCCTCCAGAAAATAGAAAATTACCACCGAAGACTCGCCAGAGAGTACAACAAGAGAGTTGGCCTGCGAGAGTTCAGCGTAGGAGATCAGGTCCTGAGAGAAATCCCTTTTTACCAAAGAAAGAAGGGAAAGTTCGCCCCTACTTGGGAAGGACCCATGAAAATCACTGAAAAGGCGGGAGATGGGGCGTACAGACTATTAAAGCAGAATGGAATCGAGCTCCAGAGGCCATGGAATGCTAGATATCTCAAGCCCTATTACCCCTAAATCCTTCAAGAAGTCTCAAAGCCCGTACAGGGAAATGTCTCTCAGAGCTTTGTAATACTATGTACGAAATAGTGTTAAGTACTTTTGAATATGATCATGTATAACCTCTGGAATATTAATTAAATCTGTTGTTATTATTATGTCTATGTTCTCAGAAAATTGAAAGAGTCTCTTTCCTTTTATATTTTCGAAGCTCTCAGAATTTTAGAAGAGTCTCTTTCCTTCTACATTCTGACCCTCAGAAGAATAGAGGAGTCTCTTTCCTTATATATCTTGACCATCAGAAAAATAGGAGAGTCTCTTTCCTTCTATATTTTCGAAACTCTCAGAATTTTAGAAGAGTCTCTTTCCTTCTATATTTTGACCCTCAGAAAAATAGAAGAGTCTCTTTCCTTTTATATTTTCGAAACCCTCAGAAAATTACAAGAATGTCTTATACCTTGAATTTTCGAAGTACTAGCCATACAACCCACGCCCAGATCTAACGAATAGGCATTCGTCTCTGCACATGCAGGGGCATAGACCCCGAAAGGGTATTTCAGGTACGAGGGAGGTGCACACTCCCCCAATGTTACCCATTGCCTTAGTCTATGGACAGATCTCTTACTCATATGACTCGGATGCCCTAATAGCACTTTAGGATGCCATTTTGGAGATGCAGGCTGGGGGATGGCTCCCCTCACGAAACATCCCAGAATGAATGAACCCTCAAAATTCACCTTAGAGAAAGTTTCGTCATCATGATCAAGGTAGTACAGTATGATCCTTGTCTGAACTTAGTGGCCACTGAGTCTTTCAACGTACATGGAATCTTCTTCATAATGTAAGGAAATCTTTTTTGGTAAGATTTTACAAAGTTGTTGAGCCTCTAAGGGATAGAGTGCTGAAAAGCACACAACCTAAGACAACACGGTCTAAGGCAAAAATATTGTCTAACTCTAAAGGCACGAAAGTGACAAAACAAACACCCATACATTCACAGCAATAAGGGTCCAAAGTGTTTTGCCCCCAAGCTTGGGAGCGCCCAGACAAAAAATCAAAAGTATTTGTTGTTAACCAAGTACAACCAACGTACAAACTACCAAAAGCAAAGTCAGTTCAAGACAAAGGAAGGAGAAAGATAGTCAATCTTCAGCAAGATTGGAGGGAGATGGCCCTCGCTCTTCAGTATCAGCATCTTGATTCTGGGGGCGCTCGTTCTCTGGCTCCTCAACTTCTGGCTGTTCACCAACATCCTGCTCTCCGAGCTCCAAATCCTCCTCGACCTCAGAGGTTGGTATACCCTCAGGTTCTTCAGTCTCAGAGATTGGAGCACCTTTGGAAGTAGTCACCTCAGAATCTCTGGAAGGAGCCACTGTCTCTTGCAAAACAACCATAAATTTAGGAGAAGCTTCAGGGGTCTTCTGAGCCTGAATGGAGAGGAGAAGAGCGTCATACTTGGTCTTCCATTGCTTATTCAAGGACTTAGCTACATCAGAAGCTTCCTTAGAATATTTTTCACAAAGATGGTCCTCCTGCTCTTTCAACTCCTCTTCGAATCCTACAACCCTGGCCTCCAGAGTCTCTTTCTCAGCCTTGAGAGTTTCAAACTCCAACTTTAACTCCTCAAGCTCTCTAGCTTTTCCTGAAAAAGGAGCAAAGCAAACATGAGACAACAGGAAAAACACTAAGACAATTGAAGAAATCTGAGGCCTATTCTGATCTACCTTCCGAGTCAGATATGATAGCCCTCAGAGTCTGCTCAGTGTCTAATCTGGCAGAATCAAGCTCACTATACTGTTTTTCTAGAAGAGTCAAGGCATGATTATCCATGGGGCAAGCATCAGCATGCTTTGTCGTGGCATCACGCAACCTTCTAACAAGCTCATGTGAAGCCTGTAACTCATCAACTGCACGCTCAGAGGCTTCCTTATAATCCTCAATCTGATTGAGCATAGGTTGATGATCCTCTTGCCACCGCATAAAAGTCCTAACTTGGTCTTTCAGACCTCGTTTCATAGACTCTAAAGTATTAATCTGGGACTGAGATTCTCTAAGCTGTCTATGAAGACCTTCTACAGTCTTAGAGTGCTCCTCTGAGAGATTGGCAAACATACTTTGGATCTTATCCTCGTGCGTATTCGCCATCTTACCCAAATCAATATCCAAGAAAAGGATCCGACTATCCCTAAGAGTGAGTTCATTCTGGTAGTCACTACGATCCCTCTCCCATTGGACCTTAGCTTGATCGAATTCGACTAAGGGAAAAGGACTATTTTAGGTCCCAGAAAAAGCATACAAAACTAACTAAAAGATGTTAAGAAAAGTTACCTATCTGAAGGTTCAGACTTCTCTGAAGCTCGGAGACTTTCTTCTGAGAATCTTTTAGTTGACCGTCCAAAGCTCGGACGGATACCCCAGAGCTAGCTGAAAAAGCTGCAACCGCATTCTGGATCTGAAAGGATCCCAGAATCAGAAAACATCTAACAAAACCTAAGAAAGAGAAAGAGGGATGAATCCCACTTACCAGCAAGGGAAGGTTCTCTGGAGCAACAGCCTTAGCTTGCTCCTCAACACTTTTGTTCTGAAAGTCTGGAGCAAGAAGAGTGGCTACAACAGTGGAGGCAGTCCCAGAAACAACCAGAGAACTGCCAGGGGGAATCACCAAAGTACTTTCTTTCTTAGAAGACCCATCCTTATGCTGAACTAGCACAGCATCATCCTGGGAAGTCCGAGCACTCAAGTCTGTGACTTGAGAAGACTTACCCTTGGAGGGTTGGGTTGGTTGGACAACGACCATATCATCATCCTGTTGGGATTGGAAGGTTTCATGGAAAGGCACGTCCACAGAGTCTGGGCCATCATCTCCATAGTCTACCACCAATCTCCGAGCAGCGGAAGGAGGCCTGGAGGACACAGTTCTTCCCTTCTCAGAGGAGACAGCGACCTTTTTCCCAATTTGCTTAGAAGGCTGCAAGGAGAAATTCCCAGAGTCAAAAAATAGGGGCAAGTATGGGACACATACTCAGAAAGCTAAGACAAATATTTTTTACCTCTGGAGCATCTCCTCCCTTGCGCTTCCTGGAACCACCAGCATTGGGCCAAACATTCACCCATGGGAGATAAGGAGGGAGATCCTCTAGAGATCTAGGAGTCTCCAGAACGGGATTCCCACTTATATCAAACCCAAAAACGAATGGACCCTCAATCATCAAAGGACCAACATGCCAGCTTGGATCATGGGACTTGCGGAGGAAATCTTGTTGAGAAGTCTCACTACCACCTGGAGGGTCTACATCCCCCAGAAGCAAAGGAGCATTCTTTCTCTCATCCGCACTCCTCCTCTGGATACTCACTCCAAAACCCTCAAAGGAACTATCCCTCCTAGCCTGAGTCACTCGATAGTTGCGCTTAAAATTCTCCACAGTGTAGAATTTAGCATCAGCAGGGTCAAAGGAAACTTTCTTAGACTGAAAAAGAGTCCTTCCCCGAGCTCTGGAAGCACACTCAGAAAGGATCCTACAAGCTGTATTGTTCAACTGGAACAGACCTCTGGGAGTGTCCACTCCAGAGGCCAGAGCACGATACACGAAGGAATCTTTGGGACTCCATAGAGGAATACGGAGGCCAGAATCAAGTTGAGCCTTGGAAACAATGATTTGGGTCCTACTCAGATTGCTCTCCCTCAAGAGCTCTGGAGTGATGACACCTTCACTCCTCTGAGATCTGGAACTTGGAGTCCAGATAGTACTTTCTAGGGAGAGTCTTCAGACAGTTTGGATCTTCGTCCCTCTCAGAGGAAGCAGAAGTTCTGAAACAAAAACAACAAAACAAAGGAAAACTAAAACTTAGATTTTCCCTTGGAGCAACTATTCATAGCAGTGAAGGAATTGGGAATTTCTTTGAAACAGAGGAAAGCACCAAAAATCACAAGTGAATAGGACTAACCTTTTTGTCGCCATTGTTGTCGGAAAACCAAGCTTTTTCACAGTAAAAGGTAAGGCGGAGAAGACGATGAACAGTGGAGCAAAGATTTTCTACAGAGAAAATCTCTGTGGAAAGAGAATAAAAAGGAAATAAAGGTTTGAAAAGACCTAGGAGTACTTTTTATATCTAAACTCTGAAAAGGTGGGTTACTCAACCGGCGCTTCCAGTTAGTCAGTTATTTGGCGACGTGTCCAAATCCTGGAGCCTGGGCTGGAGCACGTGTGTGATGGCACCCTTCGACAAAGATTTTCTTCCTAACTTACCCTTTGGGAAGTTAAAAAGAAAAGGAGCAAACTGTAGGTACCAGAAATCTGAGGGACACGTGGCATCATCCCAGGGGTG
>JAJJMA010207705.1:0-10233 GCA_023529015.1 Papaver nudicaule | reverse complement strand
AAAATTATGTATGCAAAAGACCGCATGGAGGCATTGCCTAGTATAAATAAACTCAAAATGCGTTACACGAGCATCCTGTCACCTTCACTCAAAAATGCTTGCAATTCTGTAAAAGGGCACTGAAAACCCAAAGGGTATGATAAACACAATCACCTCAGGAGCGCAAAGCACGCGTCCTTTATAACAAAATCGACTTTTGAGAAGGGCACTGAGCACCCTGGTCGGTTGGGAACCGAAAACCCATGAGGAGCGCACTCGAACACGCTGCCTCAGGAAGCGCACTGAACACGCTTCCTTTTGTATTGGAACACGCTCGGTGGTATTACGCCTGATACGCGGCCACTCTAAGACAGGCGTTATACCAATGGTTATTATACAACACGTTTATTGGAACACGCTCGGTGGAACGCCTGATACGCGGCCACTCTAAGACAGGCGTTATACCAACTGATTAATCTACACCACTTATCACACTATCAAAACATACTCGGAGGATCGCCTAACACGCGCCCTACCAGTAAAAGAGATTTAGCCCAAGAGGCACATAAACAAGAACATGCTCGGAGGATTGCTTAACACGCGCCCTACCAGTAAAATAGATTTAGCCCACGAGGCACATAAACAAGAACATGCTCGGAGGATCGCTTAACACGCGCCCTACCAGTAAAAGAGATTTAGCCCACGAGGCACATAAACAAGAACATGCTCGAAAAAAAAGGGGGGGGGGGGAAGGGGAAAGAATTCACGATTCGGCCTCCAGATCAGCCAACTCCTTTCGTTTTATCTCTACCTCCTGATCAACCTGCGCGACCTCCCGCTCTAGTCCGCCAAGGGCATCAGTAACACTATTAAACTCCAGGGCGATCTTCCGCTGTTCCACAGTTTTAGCCTCGACCTCAGTAGTCAACCGCTCCCTTTCATGGATCAGCTGCTCAATCTCGACAGATAACTTCGAGGCTCTGAGATCAGGCTTGGTTCTCGCCTTCTTTAATAGCTCTCGTAGCCAAACAACGTTGAGTTGCATATACTCTGCAATGGAAAGAGCCCCCTCCCATTTCGTCATCTGGCTCTCGGAAGGAGGGTCCTGCTCAGCGCCATATAGGCCTACGCGCCTTTTAACTAGCCTCGAAGCAGCATGTCAAGGAACTTCTCTCACCCTTTGATATTATAGTCAATTGTTAAATTTTAACCGAGAGTATCACTTTGGGCGCGCATACTCATTTTCTTACTGAACACTTCACTTTCTCCGCCTGATACTCACCTGAGTTCACTATTACACTATCAATATGCGCCCAACCAATAAAAGATTTTTTGAAAATGTTTGAAAATGATCTCGGTTGAACTCAAAGGATTCTTACTCTACAAGTAATGCATCAGTGCCTGCCAAAAATACAGTCCATCACACGGAAAATCTCGCCCAAACACATCGGTGGCTTTCCAAGGATCACTTGGAGAGATGTCCGCCATGTTCTAATAAAGGCGCGCTCAAATACACAAACAGAATGGTAGCGTACCGTACGTCGTTGCACTTGGGGACTGTACTATGAAAGAAAATATTCTCGCCACACATGGAAAACCACCTATTAAAGAATCCACCTCATAAGCAGAATGGGGACTCGAACACACCATTTCGGATTGTCAAGCACGAGGTATTCATTTGTCATCTCCCTCTATTTTGTACGAAATACTTCTCACACCTCTTATTTTTATTGAACCTATATAAACCATCGAGAACAACAAGACCAAAAGCATACTTGTTCACACTCACATAATGCCCTCCGGCCTCAAGTAGTTATCAACTAGTATGATTGTTGAAGAGCCGGCGCCTCCTCAACAATCAGGGGACTAATGGGTTGATAACTTATTTACACTTCAATCTCAGCAAAGTACTCCTAAACAACAACATAGATAATAAGTCGAACCCAAAACCACCAGTTACTTCTTTAGCGCGTCCAAGCCATATAAAAGAAAAAACGGATACTTGGGGACTACCCCCGTGCACAATAGCAGATTCCGCCAGTTGCCTCTTCAGCGTGCCTAAGCTATATAAACACAAAATAAATACATGGGGACTAATCCCCGTTCATGATAGCAGATTACCATACTCGGGGACTACCCCCGTGCACAATAGCAGATTCCGCCAGTTGCCTCTTCAGCGCGCCTAAGCTATATAAACACAAAATAAATACATGGGGACTAATCCCCGTTCATGATAGCAGATTACCATAAAAACACAAAAAATTTTCACTTACGCGCCTCTCCAGCTAACCAGGACAATCTAGTCCGTTCGAGAATGATATCACCATCAATAGCTGAAGCCTAAGGGCCTGTGCTAAAAACGACCTTGGTATCCCTCCTCGGTTCACTGTTAAGGAGGCGCCAGCATCACCCCACGCCTAACCTTCCATAAGCTCCGACTACACAAACGCGCTTGACCGAGTCAGTTTTCCGGGACAATTCCGGCAACATTTGGCTCATTAATAATTCCGTCGACCGGTCCGGAGCAAATGATTAAAAAAAAAAAAAACACAATCTTGTAAGAACAAAAAAAACATTTGTTTTAATCATAATTGTTAAAACAATCAATCCTCGCATCAGACCATCTTGTAAGAACAAAATTGAATCAAGAGCCATCAATCACTACCCCTAGTCAAATGCCGAGTTCTAGTAGAATATTGAGCTCGCTCATTTGGTCGCAAAGGCCTCCAGCGCACCATTGAAACGCGGCGAGAATTGCGCCTCGTAAGATAAATTATATACGAGTTGAACTCCAAATTGTCAACTATCTCACTAATGCGCCATAGTCATAAGCTTCTAAAAGCCATGCACATATTTAGAAAATAAAATAAATCATCAGTCGCTACGACTTATCACATTCCAAGTTTGGACCAAAAACCCATTCACACTTATCTTCTCACAAGAGCTTCGAGCGCACTATCCAAACGCGCCCACTGCTATACATGCGTCTCTCTTCCAACCGTCTCAGACAAACTTCCTCGTATATACCTATTGTCGCCCACACCAAAATCCGCTGCCTATCTTTCTTCTTTGTGTTATTCTTTCGAAATCAATGGTATTCCCTCCAGTCGCCATGAATCCAATACGCGCTTGAATGATTAAATTTTTACGTTCACTCGTCAAGCCATTACCCGCGCACACCCCTTTTCCTCTCAGCTGTTCCATCTTGTCCATCCCTACATCACGACGCCCTCGTTCTAATAATTTCATTCAAATTTAGACTTGGGTATCCATGGGTGACGGTCGACCCGGCACACTTTGCCCGCCCGACCGTCAGGGGACTAATGTGGATGACCCAAGTTTATTAGGACCTAATGGGCTTGATACATACTTAATTGAGTCTACCCAATTGGGCTTGGGTCTAGACATTTTGGGTGTTTAAGAAGTCAAAATGAGTTAGTCAAGGCAGTGAGACTATGGGTCAAGATAAGCTTTAGGATAAAGGAATGGCATTTTTGTAATTAAGAGATTGTGGGACACATGTCAGGATAATAGGAGAGAGAGATCTCTATAAATACCAAGAGAATGGTATTTGGAAGGGGATCTCATAATTTTGGTTCTCTTTCTTTCTCTCTCTCTCTCTCTCTCTTTCTCTCTCTCTCTCATGGAATGGGGACTGCTGTGGTTAGGAGGGGTCCAAAGACATTACCCTATTTACATTGGCGACCACAGGCGGAGATTTCTCTCTAGCCCAGCAGATCCATCCGCCGTCATCAAAACCTCACTCATCTCTGGCGCGTCTGTCGCATGCCTCGTACTCACATTGTCTCTTTCATACTGTTTCTCTCTCTCGGGTTTCACCGTAAGATGTTTGTGCTCTTACGCGCCCAATCACCAATCAAGAACTTGAAACGACCTCTTTCATATCACAAGCGTACATTTTGAATCAATCATATGGATATTTTATTACTTCTTTTTTGATTGAAAATCGCACATGGGCCTGTCTCCCAGACGACAAGCACATCGCAATCCGCGTCTATTTCTTTTACCTCTCCTCTGCAATACCGCCTAGGGTATAGAGTACCCTCGTGTCTTCACGTTATCACCACTTTCAAGATCGGCAGCGTCTACATCTCAATTAGACTCGTTGGAAGCCACGCCAACAATGCAGTGTTTCTTTATCACCTACTCAGCTATGCAGACGTGCCTAACCGAGTCTACAAACTCTACACCAGGCGCCACTCCTCTCTCGGATCTCACCAAGACAGCATCACGGTATCCTCGCCGTCACCTTCTCCTTCCCCCAACAACTCATTAGCGCATGATTGGCTACAACCCCAAACTAATAAACACAAAATAACAAGTACAATTCTAAGCTATGGCGCGACTTATTCCGAGAGTAGGGGCGCTAAAGATAACTGACAGTTGGTGAAAGCTCATCTCCCAGCAAGCGCCAGTAGACCGAGAGAGCTACCACTGTGGTGTATCCATGGCAGAGAAGTGAAGCCGAGATGAAGCAAAAGATAGGAGGATCATTTCCTCGAAGCACCCTACGCAAGTCCAAGCTATTTCACGGCATCAACGCGGCTGGCGCTTCACCACCATCCATCCACTGTCTCTGGCGCCCACCATTTTGCGACTTACCACTAACACCATCGGTTTCGTTTCATTTCTTTGTTTCCCATGCTGCGTCTTCATCATCGCCCTCTTGACTTCACGCGGAGGAAAGATGCTCGAGCTTCCCAGGTTACCACCAATTTCAAACTGATGTCACCAACAAAGACAGAGATGTCGGCGCAGAAGGAAGTGAAGAAGAAAATTGTTACACGACCCACCCAACACTTGTCCCCACCCAGCAAACATATACTCTATTCAATACCTAGCATGCCCATATCACTTACGCGTGTCTTGAGTCACAAACGCGACACGTCCACTATTTATGATATCTAATACACCGTCCTCCTTGTTTACAATATTGTAAGGAATGGAGCCCACCACACAAATCATACTCACTCGCCCTGTCCAATAGCCCTTGCCGCATATCATCTCCCACTGACTACCTCGGTCTTCAACAACGTCGCGCTGGATGCTACCCCAAGCGGCAAAAAATTGCTCAATAATGATACTGAAGCACGCGCACACTCTCTGCAAGCATCACATCCGCGGCTACAGCAAGACTATTAAAGATTCTAGCTCCACCCTCATTTCTCAATTATCCGCCAACACCCCAAAATCAGCGCGTCTCCATAAAAAGATGCCGGTCCGATCAACGGAACTCTTGATGAACCAAATATGGCCGGAATTTCTCCCGGAAAAACGAAGCCTGCGACCAGCAGTCCGCATCTTTCATCTTCAGCGCGTTTACTCACCAGCGCCACCCTCTCCGAACCCAGATCTTGTTTGGAGGAGAAGAAGACAAGCTTTATCAAAGCGCACCAAGCGCCGCCTTTTCCCCGGCATCATCAAATCATAACGACGTTGCTGCCTTGTTTACGCCACCATACGCCAAGTAGTTTTAGAACCAAGTGAAGGAAATCACTTGAGTAAACATCTGACATCTCCAACGACCAATAGCCCTTTTACTTCATTTTTCTGTGTCTGTTTCATTTCTTGCCTTCTTAGCCGCTTTCATCACCCTTACGGTATGCGACAACACCTCCTACCCTATTACACCCAGCAGCTTAATCCAATTGCATGCGGCTACCCCCCTACCAATATTACGCCATTTACCCACGCGTCTCCTACTGCTTAGACCCATTTTCTCCTTCATTCAAACAATTAACAACACCCCAGTTATTTCTGATGGACCCACATCTACAAATCAAACACCAACCCCAGCACCGTTACGTCCGTGCTACTTTATTCAAGATCCTAGCCCCACCATGACTTCTCCAACACGTGTTTAGCTACAACCATTACGCCTGGCCATACGAAGACCGCCGTTGCACGCGCCCAGCCGCGCCACTTGATCTTCAACGCAACAGCGCTGTCAGTGTCCGCTTATCATATGAATTACCAGCCCAGGTCAATCGAAGAACGCTCAAAATCCACAAGCCACGCGCCTCTGGTGCTGACCCGCCTTTATCACCAACTCAACGCTTGCATTTGCCACTTGGCCACCTCAAGCTCAACGCTCCGCGATCGCGGTTCAAAACAATGCCAAGCATAGCTTCGCAAGCGCCCAAGTGCATACAGAGGTAATCTCAAACCACTTTCTTCTTTTCTACGATCAAGTATATGAGTTGTTTATTGAAATGCCCATTCAATAATATGTAGTTAGACCGCCCTATTATCATGTATGCTTGCATTTACATAGAATCTTCGTATGATTTAGTATCATGAAAATTAGAAATTATTGATATTTATTGGTCTGGGGACTTACGTTCAAAAATCATTTCATCCTATTGTACATAGAGTGTTATGAACATGACTATCTTAGTTACAAATTAACATGACAGATAGTGCATCTACAACATCTACTTGCATACATGTATTTTTATTTAATGTATCAATACTTTGCTCAATTATACATCCTTGCCTCAACACATTTCACGTATTTGATAATTCTATGTTAGAGAAGGGCCAACACTAATATGTATGAAACCCCTTTAAACATGATTATTTTACTCGTAATTCGCCATGATGACTAGTTTCATATATTCTACTCTAAAATTATGTATGCAAAAGACCGCATGGAGGCATTGCCTAGTATAAATAAACTCAAAATGCGTTACACGAGCATCCTGTCACCTTCACTCAAAAATGCTTGCAATTCTGTAAAAGGGCACTGAAAACCCAAAGGGTATGATAAACACAATCACCTCAGGAGCGCAAAGCACGCGTCCTTTATAACAAAATCGACTTTTGAGAAGGGCACTGAGCACCCTGGTCGGTTGGGAACCGAAAACCCATGAGGAGCGCACTCGAACACGCTGCCTCAGGAAGCGCACTGAACACGCTTCCTTTTGTATTGGAACACGCTCGGTGGTATTACGCCTGATACGCGGCCACTCTAAGACAGGCGTTATACCAATGGTTATTATACAACACGTTTATTGGAACACGCTCGGTGGAACGCCTGATACGCGGCCACTCTAAGACAGGCGTTATACCAACTGATTAATCTACACCACTTATCACACTATCAAAACATACTCGGAGGATCGCCTAACACGCGCCCTACCAGTAAAAGAGATTTAGCCCAAGAGGCACATAAACAAGAACATGCTCGGAGGATTGCTTAACACGCGCCCTACCAGTAAAATAGATTTAGCCCACGAGGCACATAAACAAGAACATGCTCGGAGGATCGCTTAACACGCGCCCTACCAGTAAAAGAGATTTAGCCCACGAGGCACATAAACAAGAACATGCTCGAAAAAAAAGGGGGGGGGGGGAAGGGGAAAGAATTCACGATTCGGCCTCCAGATCAGCCAACTCCTTTCGTTTTATCTCTACCTCCTGATCAACCTGCGCGACCTCCCGCTCTAGTCCGCCAAGGGCATCAGTAACACTATTAAACTCCAGGGCGATCTTCCGCTGTTCCACAGTTTTAGCCTCGACCTCAGTAGTCAACCGCTCCCTTTCATGGATCAGCTGCTCAATCTCGACAGATAACTTCGAGGCTCTGAGATCAGGCTTGGTTCTCGCCTTCTTTAATAGCTCTCGTAGCCAAACAACGTTGAGTTGCATATACTCTGCAATGGAAAGAGCCCCCTCCCATTTCGTCATCTGGCTCTCGGAAGGAGGGTCCTGCTCAGCGCCATATAGGCCTACGCGCCTTTTAACTAGCCTCGAAGCAGCATGTCAAGGAACTTCTCTCACCCTTTGATATTATAGTCAATTGTTAAATTTTAACCGAGAGTATCACTTTGGGCGCGCATACTCATTTTCTTACTGAACACTTCACTTTCTCCGCCTGATACTCACCTGAGTTCACTATTACACTATCAATATGCGCCCAACCAATAAAAGATTTTTTGAAAATGTTTGAAAATGATCTCGGTTGAACTCAAAGGATTCTTACTCTACAAGTAATGCATCAGTGCCTGCCAAAAATACAGTCCATCACACGGAAAATCTCGCCCAAACACATCGGTGGCTTTCCAAGGATCACTTGGAGAGATGTCCGCCATGTTCTAATAAAGGCGCGCTCAAATACACAAACAGAATGGTAGCGTACCGTACGTCGTTGCACTTGGGGACTGTACTATGAAAGAAAATATTCTCGCCACACATGGAAAACCACCTATTAAAGAATCCACCTCATAAGCAGAATGGGGACTCGAACACACCATTTCGGATTGTCAAGCACGAGGTATTCATTTGTCATCTCCCTCTATTTTGTACGAAATACTTCTCACACCTCTTATTTTTATTGAACCTATATAAACCATCGAGAACAACAAGACCAAAAGCATACTTGTTCACACTCACATAATGCCCTCCGGCCTCAAGTAGTTATCAACTAGTATGATTGTTGAAGAGCCGGCGCCTCCTCAACAATCAGGGGACTAATGGGTTGATAACTTATTTACACTTCAATCTCAGCAAAGTACTCCTAAACAACAACATAGATAATAAGTCGAACCCAAAACCACCAGTTACTTCTTTAGCGCGTCCAAGCCATATAAAAGAAAAAACGGATACTTGGGGACTACCCCCGTGCACAATAGCAGATTCCGCCAGTTGCCTCTTCAGCGTGCCTAAGCTATATAAACACAAAATAAATACATGGGGACTAATCCCCGTTCATGATAGCAGATTACCATACTCGGGGACTACCCCCGTGCACAATAGCAGATTCCGCCAGTTGCCTCTTCAGCGCGCCTAAGCTATATAAACACAAAATAAATACATGGGGACTAATCCCCGTTCATGATAGCAGATTACCATAAAAACACAAAAAATTTTCACTTACGCGCCTCTCCAGCTAACCAGGACAATCTAGTCCGTTCGAGAATGATATCACCATCAATAGCTGAAGCCTAAGGGCCTGTGCTAAAAACGACCTTGGTATCCCTCCTCGGTTCACTGTTAAGGAGGCGCCAGCATCACCCCACGCCTAACCTTCCATAAGCTCCGACTACACAAACGCGCTTGACCGAGTCAGTTTTCCGGGACAATTCCGGCAACATTTGGCTCATTAATAATTCCGTCGACCGGTCCGGAGCAAATGATTAAAAAAAAAAAAAACACAATCTTGTAAGAACAAAAAAAACATTTGTTTTAATCATAATTGTTAAAACAATCAATCCTCGCATCAGACCATCTTGTAAGAACAAAATTGAATCAAGAGCCATCAATCACTACCCCTAGTCAAATGCCGAGTTCTAGTAGAATATTGAGCTCGCTCATTTGGTCGCAAAGGCCTCCAGCGCACCATTGAAACGCGGCGAGAATTGCGCCTCGTAAGATAAATTATATACGAGTTGAACTCCAAATTGTCAACTATCTCACTAATGCGCCATAGTCATAAGCTTCTAAAAGCCATGCACATATTTAGAAAATAAAATAAATCATCAGTCGCTACGACTTATCACATTCCAAGTTTGGACCAAAAACCCATTCACACTTATCTTCTCACAAGAGCTTCGAGCGCACTATCCAAACGCGCCCACTGCTATACATGCGTCTCTCTTCCAACCGTCTCAGACAAACTTCCTCGTATATACCTATTGTCGCCCACACCAAAATCCGCTGCCTATCTTTCTTCTTTGTGTTATTCTTTCGAAATCAATGGTATTCCCTCCAGTCGCCATGAATCCAATACGCGCTTGAATGATTAAATTTTTACGTTCACTCGTCAAGCCATTACCCGCGCACACCCCTTTTCCTCTCAGCTGTTCCATCTTGTCCATCCCTACATCACGACGCCCTCGTTCTAATAATTTCATTCAAATTTAGACTTGGGTATCCATGGGTGACGGTCGACCCGGCACACTTTGCCCGCCCGACCGTCAGGGGACTAATGTGGATGACCCAAGTTTATTAGGACCTAATGGGCTTGATACATACTTAATTGAGTCTACCCAATTGGGCTTGGGTCTAGACATTTTGGGTGTTTAAGAAGTCAAAATGAGTTAGTCAAGGCAGTGAGACTATGGGTCAAGATAAGCTTTAGGATAAAGGAATGGCATTTTTGTAATTAAGAGATTGTGGGACACATGTCAGGATAATAGGAGAGAGAGATCTCTATAAATACCAAGAGAATGGTATTTGGAAGGGGATCTCATAATTTTGGTTCTCTTTCTTTCTCTCTCTCTCTCTCTCTCT
>JAJJMA010207693.1:78757-96541 GCA_023529015.1 Papaver nudicaule | reverse complement strand
CACGTTACACAAGAATACGATCTCAATCGCTATTATCACTACTAAAGTAGTCGACTATATTTCGAAAGAATAGAGAAAGTAGAATAGAACAATATCCATAAAGTCATAACTCCTACTAACCTTTTGTCGATGAAGAATAGTTGATGTCTTTTTTGTCTTCACAGTCTTCGTCTTCAAGGTCTTCTTTGTCTTCGCGCACGCGGTGTGGGCGTCTGGCAAGTTGAGGGTGCTTGTAGACGATGACGGTGTCGTCGCCTTTGCTTCTCATTGGTGTGAGTCCACAAATACTACTACCATGGGTTTTGGGGAGCTCACCATTTCTTTGGAAGCCGTATCAGCTCTATATCACCTTCCAATACCCGGGAAGCTTCCAAGGAACTATCCGGGGCTCCCTTGCGATGTCGTGGTTGATTAAATAAATACAAAGATTAGAGATCTTCATTTACCTAATGCCTCAGCCGATGAGAATTATACCAGGTGGATCTATCACTGGTATTCGTCCAGAGGTAGGAGTGACGCTCCAAGATTATAGCTGCATTCCTCACACTCTGGTTGTCGCGGGATATATTTGAGGATGATCCCGTTGGGACGCTGAAGCCTCTTGTCGTCCCATACGCAGTTTGGCTGGCTCGGGGTATGCCTTTACCGATTGGTAGTTTGTTCCTTGGGTCCCAGTACGCGCATCTAAGTGCTTTAGCCAGGAATATGTCTAGTTCTTCTACGGGTCGTATTTCGTCGTTTGTCAACCTTCCCTTCCTCCAGGCCTTCTTGTGGGAACACTATGTAGAGTATGCTCTGCGGGGTGGTCTCCCTTCAGATTCGTTGGAGCACGCCAGGATCATGTGGTGGAGTGACAAGCAACCCAAGAATTCGGTGAAGCTAATAGATCTTTTAGATAAGGAAGAGAGTGTCTGTTTTCGTCTATGGTGCGGCGTTCCTGATGATAGAGTTTTTCAACTCCAGACTGTTGCGGAGACTGAGAAAGTTGCCTTGCGTTCCGGATCTCGCGGTGCTACTAGCATCGAGGATGAAGGGCAGCAGGTGTTCATGTGTAGTAGCGTCTCAGGTTTCATCCTTGGCTTTTATCAGGGCGAGTTGGTGAGGCAGGTGTACAACATTGACAGAGCAGCGCGGTTCATGGGATTCGATCAAGACGTGCCATTGGACCGTTCCCTCCCTCCTTCTAGGACGACTTATGCGAATACTTAGACCCTACTCAGGATCCTGGGAGGAAGGTCATCTTCTTGGTTGCTGGTAGACTGATGAGGGTCACCCCGAATTCAGCAAATTCTGGGATTACACCTTGTTGGCTCTGGGAAACTTCGTGAAAAAGTTGAACACAAATGACAGGCCCACCTTCACTGTGACACCCCAGGTAAACCCCCCCTTTTGAATGCTCACATATACGCTTTTATTCGCCTCGCCTTTATTAATTGGGATTCTTTTTCTTTGTAATAGATGGCGCCTCCTTCAGTCGTCCAACCTAAGAAGAGGATTAAGAGTAACAGGATGGAGTTACCTGAGGGTCGCGTTATGGATCCTTCTCCAGTGATGGGTTCATGTCCCTTTCCATCTCACGCGAGTTGTTCGTGTCTTGGTGGAGTTCCTTGTTACGCCCGTCTCTTTTATAATTTAGTTGCTTGAACTTTCCGTGCATTGTGCAGGACCCTATGTCGAAGGATCACGACGACGTTGCGGAGTCCCCAGCTATGGCCGCAGGGGTTGAGGTGGATGAGTCGACTGGTGCCGGCATCCACGCTTCCTCTCCTAGTGAGGCTGTCGATCGTGAACTCATGCAGGTGAGTCTTACTGTTTTTGGCCGCCTTTGTCGACAGTCCCTCATTTTTTATGGTTTGTCTTCGTATTGTTTGTGTTTAACTAACAATTCTCGGTCTTGTGTTCGCACGAGAAGGAGCATGGGGGCCACGACAGTGTTGCTAGCGCGGAGAATGTTGAAACGCTCGAAAGTGAGGGTAACTTGGATGACGACGTAGATACCACCGCTCTCAAGGTTGTCGACGAGGTCGTCTCGAATGATGTGGAGGTGACTATTCCTTCGACTGAGCAGATGTCTGATGGTGGTGTGGATCTGGAGCCCTCCTATCCCAGTGCCGGAGTTGCCTTTCCTTCGTAAATTAACAGAGTTCGGCCTGGTTACGCCTCGGTGGGCAACTTCCCGGTGTCGAGCGAATATCAGGCACTGTATGACCATATTTGGAGGAAATTCGGCCACATTGCTCATGATAGGGAGAAACAGCTGCTTTCTGAGTCGATAGTGGGTACTTTGTTGTCGAGGGTGATAGAGATGATACCCCAATCCATTGATTCCGCTGATCCGCTCGACATCCAGGATTGGGAAGATTCTATAGCTATGGCTGAATCCAAAGGCTTTAATGTGGCTTGGCTGCGTGACAGGTTTGAGAAGGCCAAGGCTCGAGGGTCCCAGGAGGTTCTTCGGGAGAAGGAGAAGACGGTAGCGGAGCTAAGGCTTGAGTTGCAGAGGGAGGAGGAGGAGCTGGAGCAACTAAGGTTGTCCCGTAAGGGTGGATCTAGTAGTGTTTTGAATGATTTTCTTAACTAGTAGTTTTTTTTTTCTGTTTTAGGTATGCATTTTTTTTTTTTTGCTAGACGGGTTGTAGGTTTTCTTTCTATTGACTAGACAAAATGGTGTTTTCTGAGAAAGATTGAAATAAAAGGAACTTTGCTTAATTAATCTACTGAAATGGAACTCTATCTACTGTACGCTATGATGCGCTGCTTTGGAGGGATGTAAATACAATAAACTTGGAGTCCTAATGTCGGTCTCCTTAAGGTTCTGCCACCACTAAATTGAGAGCGTACTCAGAGCCAATATGGCGTCAAGTGAATCGTTGTTAGGTAGGAGCGCCTTTGCCTCCTTGCGAAACCTTTCCATGTATGCAACCACGCTTTCCCCCTCTTCTTGCTTCAGGTTGGCTAGCTTCACATATTCCTCAAAGTATGGGATGGTTTCCAAGACTTCACGTGGTATAACATATGGTACCGGTTCGCCTTTCCCTTTGATTTTAACGTTGCATAGCTTACCACGGACAATTACAGACTCTTGAAGAGCTTTGATGAAAATTCTAATAGCCGTGCCTATGTCCACCAGGGCCTTCTCGGGGTTTTCCTCTCTAGCGGGTCTTCCGGTGGTGAGTCACCAATAGTTTGGGGAATGTGGGTTATCATGCAAAGGGGAGACAGATGGAGTACCTTGCTTGCCGAGAGAGCTCTCGTTTATTCCCTTGAGTCCGGCTGGTAGCGCTACTATTGCCTATGTGGTGTTGCCCCTTTGCATGAATTTCTCTATAAACGCCTGAGGAAGCGTCTCTTGATTGTTGTAGAACCATAGGCGTCCCAATACCATGTCGCTCCCGACGTCTCCCTTGACAATGTAAACGGTTGGAAACATGGCGATTTCTACTGGGAGGTCGATCCACCCATAGGTGCGTACCTTGACCCCATTCGGGCCATTGATAACAGCAGGGGCATGGATGGCTTCACTGCGAGGGATGTTAGCGTCTCTAAGAGTCTTGACCGAGATGATGTTCACCGGGTACCCAGGGTCGACGAGCGTCTTCGGGAATTCAGCATGGAAGAGGCGAGCGGTTGTGAGAAGTCCCCAGCCTTGTCCTTCTGTTGGCTCCCCTTGCTTGGATATTGTCTGCTCATTAGCTTCCTTGAAGGGTAGGAGCTTGCCTGACACTACCATGTTGAGCGCATAAACATGTCTTTCCGCTGTGGTTTCGAGAGACAGAGAGTCTCGCATAGCTGGTACATTATCCCCTCCACTCTCTGGTTTACCGGTTCCTCAGGAAGAGTAAATGCTCGAACTGGCAGAGGGTCTTGGTATACACCTTCGTTTCCCAGGTGTAATTCACCGGATTCCACTTTGACTTGGAAGATTCGCTTAAGGCTAAAGCAATCTCTGGTAGAGTGGGTAGTAACTCGGTGGTAGCGACAATACCTCGGACTTGTTACTTCCTCGGCCTCGTCCTGGATCAAAGTGTCTAATAATTCTAGTACCTCCTCTATGGGGAACGGATAGTCAGGTATCTCTGGTCTAGCCTTTTGCCTCCACATCTCCGGTTGTTGGGGCCCTCCTTGGTTCACGTTTTTATTCGGGGTTCCTGGAGCTGAATTAGTATGTTTTGGATGTGTTACTTCCGTGGCAGGGCTCTTCCTCTTCCCTCCTTCGTTGATGGCGCCCATAGATGGTAGACTGTTATTGTACTGTTTGTTGATTAGCCTTCTGTCACCACGAGTGGCGCGGGTTTCTTCGTTCCTCAACTGTTTAGCCCTTTCTAATAGGGCAGGTGCAGTGGTGGCGGATCTTTTTGCAGCTTCATGAAGTTCGGAGAAGGTCTGGAAGCGGAGGGTTTTCCAAGAGGGCTCGGTAGACGGGAATCATTCCTTTGATGCAGAGTTCTACCAGTTGTAGTTCCGTGACATTCGGGTCGTGGCAGTCGAGAGATTGGATTCTGAATCTCTTGACGTAGTCGTTTGGATGCTCGCTGGGTCTCTGGAATATTCTGCCGAGGTCTGATAGTGTTATCTGCTTAGACACGAAGAAGTATTTGCGGTAGAACGCGTTCACCGTCTCGCCCCATGTGCCAATGCTGCTCAGAGCGAGGTTATTGTACCAGGTGTAGGCTCTCCCAGTGAGATATTTTGAGAATTCTTTGAGCCTTAATACGTGATTGTATTCGTGTTCTCCCAATGACTCCAAAAATCGTGAGACGTGTTCACGCGTATTTCTAGTCCCGTCATACAAGGAGAACATGGGAGAAACATACCCTTTGGGGAGAGCAACCCTCTGCACTTCATACGGGTATGGTGGTCGGTGCTGGTGGACATGTAGCGTCATCTCCCTTTCTCGATTTCGTAGTAGCCTATCCAGGTCGTCCGCCGTGACGTAGCGAGATGGTTGTCCTTCTCTTTGGCGAGATTCTTCTGGAATAGGAGGTGTTTCGTCATCTCGGATGTGGATGACGGCTGAGTGGGCGCAACCAGCAGCAGCCTCAGGGGTTTCCTTGACTGGTGAACTCGACAGCTTCGAGGTTAGGGTTTTGAGACAAGCTAGGATCCCTAGTTGAGTGTCGAACATCTTGCCTTGACTTTCTACGAGGTCGTCTTGGCGCCTGGCCAACTCATCCATGGTTAATGCTTCTGACACTCCCTTCGCCTTTTCAGCAGTAGCGTTGATCTTAACTGTGGAGGAAGGGTTCTTGCTAGAGGTGTTGGCTGGAGCAGCGGGAGTCATCGGGGTGACGGGAGTTGTCGGGATGGCAGGTGTCGAAGGGGGAGCATCTTGAGTAACGGGTGTTGGGCGTAGCGTGTAGATACCGTCGAACACGGGATGAGAACCCGTTAAGATCTCTAAGCGTCTATAATGGAAATTACACTTTGAATTATTAATCGAAGCCGCCACCCAACTGAGGGAGCTGGGACCCAAATAAGGCACTAGTCTGACGGGTTCGGGAATCAAGTCACGGGTTAGGAAGGTGTGAGGCACCTAGCCCGTCCAATCGAAAGATTGGCCTCTACTTTATAACTGGGATTTTAAGGTTTCGATCGCAAAATAAATTTGACAAATAATTAATTTTACAATATTAAAAAATTATGTCTAACCTGCAAAAATATCAAACTATCAGATTTCACAATTAAATAATTAAATCAATTCTAAGAAAATCATTATTATCATAAAAATCATCCAAATCATTACTATTCAATCAATTATCAAATCATTAATATTAATCCTCAATTATCAAATCAATAATGTTCAATCATTAATGGACATGCATGGCTACACATGAAAAGAGATAAAACTATATATTTCCATAGATACTAAAGATTAGGAGAACATGACACGATCTAATACGACTAATTGCTAGTCATGACATGATGCATGGATATATGCTACCAAGAACAAGGTGGAATATAATGACCAAGAGTTCCCATAAGCCAGTGCTACGGATTGAAGGAGGAGAGCAACACGTAACCCACTCAAATCAAGATATGTACCAAATCAGTAAATTAAGTTTGCTGTAGAAGTATTAACTAACTCACAACACAACTTTTTTAAAGAGTATTCATTAACCATATAATGGAAAAAATGTAACAGACACTTCTCAATGATATTGAACTGGCACTAGTCAATCTTCCTTGCAATCATTTTTTCATATAAAAGATTTAAGATTTAAGATATAAGTATATACCTGTTTTCGCTGGTGATGATGCGACAGATGTTACTTAGATTGCAACAACGACGTTTCCGCAAGATCGTACCGGCCTTTCTTTTCTCGCAATAACTATCCGTTCTTCTCTAAATATTTTTTCTAAAATTCTTCACTAATTTCTCTTGTTAATTTTTCCTCCCCAAAATCTCCTCCTAAACCCAAAAATTAGCTCCCTATTTATATTGTTTTCCAAATAACTTGGACCTTAGGATTAAATGATTTCCATCGAACGATTCACATTTCAAACCTAAATATTCTAACCAAATTAATTAAAATTCATTCCAATTAGTAAAAATCTCAAATTTTATTTTATCTCATTTTCCAAATTTACGAAAGATATCATTTAATTCCTCAAATTTTAGTCAACATAGAAATACTTGGAACCGAAGCTAATAACGGCGGCCGACTAATGAAAATGTAGGGTTTTTTGAGTGAAAATTCGGCCAAGGCCTTAATGTACCCGCAGTGGGCCTAAAATGGGGTTTTGGGCCCGATTTTGACACTTTTCACCATTTTGGACATATCTTGAGCTACGGACCTCGGATTTGGGTGATTCAAAAGGCTACGAACTCGCGACAAGTTCCTCTACCTTCTAGTACAAGAGAAAAACGATTTTAGACCAGGGTTATGGACGGTCCTCATTGCTAACGGGCTTAAGGCCTGGTAGACTCCTAGTCTTGGTAGTGGGTATCGGTAACGACTCACCTAACTCAAGCATCAGACTTAGCGGACGACGCATATGATTAATTAATTATTGCCTTTGATGATCTTGCGGAAACATGGCTCAGTAAATGCAAAATTGGAGTGTTTACATAGCGCCGGATGCGGGTGGATTGGTAGGTGTTGCACTGGAGGTTGCAGCACCGTCAATTGAAGAGTTAAGGTTTTTGGTATCTGATCCTGACCTAAGTTCAACCATTTTTTTGAGAGAGTTTTCCGGGACCGAGAGATTGATCTCCCACTGTGGTCGCCAAATGTTTTTGCCTGAAAAACAATGCACCGTCTCTGGGTATTTTCATAGTGCTCGAGATCAAAGTCGAACAAGAAAAGCCTAAACCAAGTCAATGGTCGTTCAAGTCTTGCTTCGGTCACAAAGAGGATAGAGGTTGATCTAAAGAGGGAAACCGCGAAGAAACTTGAGATCAGGTTGAGGATGTGTATTATTGGGTGTAAGAATTCAGGATCTCCGTCGTAAGGTTGACTGGAAATCCCCAAGGCTAGAAGCGTGTTGTATTGCTCAGGTGCTTTGGCTCTGAGAATGCTTATGAATGCTCCGGAAAGATGTTTTGCCTTGGAAGATAGAGGAAGCCTCTATTTATAGTGTTGAACTCACCCTGATCTCTCGACAGATAGGTAGAAGTCGTGGAAGAGTGGAGGAGTGGAGGACATGGGTTGTGCTCTGTAACTGCTAGAGTCGTGTAGAACATGTCCACTCAGCACCACCTTCTCGTAACCATCCATCATCTCTATCTGTTTCTTTCTAGCTGTCGTAGACCGCTAGACCAATACCCCTAAAGTTATCCCCCCATGTGATGTTTTGATATCTCGAGTGGTATGCAGATATTGCATGGTTGTATTGAGTTTGAACAGCGTCGTGTGGCTATGACTCTGTGGCCAACGTGAGTGTGGCCCTTTAGAGACACGTATAGTGGACGTATAGCAGCAGCCTTGGCCATTGGCCAAGTCCAGGGACTCATGGCGCCATGGATATGGCGCCATCGTGTAGCAGCAACGACCTTGGCCTTGGGCCAAGGTCGGATCTCGTGGCGCCATGCATCATGGCGCCACAGCATTTGCACTACGGCCTTGGCCACTGGCCAAGGCCAGTTTTGGTATGGCGCCATGGTCTAGGAGACCACGGACTTGGCCATTGTCCAAGGCCGGCTTTGTTGTGGCGCCATAGTTTATGGCGCCATGGTCTGGGAGACCACGGCCTTGGCCATTGGCCAAGGCCAGCTTTATTGTGGTGCCATGGTTTATGGCGCCATGCCTAGGGGCTGAGGCCTTGACATCTGACCAAGGCTAATCTTTTCGTATTCAGGCTATGCCACTTTGGCTATGGCGTATTCGTGCACTTGCGCTATGGCGTATTCATGCGCTCGCGCTATGGCGTATTCATGCACTTGAGCTATAGCGTGTTGTAAATCATGGTGTGCTTATCCATGATATATTAGACCATTATGTGTTTAGAGTGTGGTCTGCCTAAGTGTGATTAGGCAGTTGTATGTCTCTCAGAGAGCTCTGGACAGGCCTAAAGCTGTGATGTTTCTGAGGTTCTCATTGGGACTCATGTGTTGAGTCGTATTTTAAGAGGAATCCGTGAGGATGCGTCTCTGTTAACTCTCCACCATATACCATCGAGCAATTTAGTTCTGATATCGAGGAATTCGAGGCGATGTCGACGAAGTAAATTGATGGGTTTACGTGTTGGTGGGGTTGCTTTAGCACTGCACTACGATATTATTCTCTCCACCGGGAGTTATAAGAGAGAACTCGTAGAGAGTATTTTCAGCTTGCAGAACAGGTTGTATTCTGAGCCATAGAGATGTGCCTGAGTAGGCGATTGCCTTTAGGTAAGGTGTAGTTAGAGAGTATTTTTACAATTTTGTCCCTCTCCCATTTTTCACCATCTACAAAAGCAAATTGGCATGTGTCCATAGGATGGCGCTGGCCAAGGAAGAGCTTGGCCATGGAATGGTCAACCATAGAAAATTGGCATGTGTCCATAGGATGGCGCTGGCCAAGGAAGGGCTTGGTCATGGAATGGCCAAGCATGGCAAATGGGCATGTGTCCATACGATGGTGCTTGCCAACATAGGGCTTCGCCATGATATGGCCAAGCATAACAAAGGTGGCATGTGTCCATAGGATGACGCTGGCTAACAGAGGGCTTGGCCATGAGATGGCCAAGCATAACAAGGGTGGCGTGTGTCCATAGGTTGGCGCTGGCCAACAGAGGGCTTGGCCATGAGATGGACAAACATAACAAGGGTGGCGTGTGTCCATAGGATGGCGATGGCCTAGGCATTCCTTGTCTAACCAGAGTAGCTGCAGCATCCCTGCTCTCCTGATTATATTGTGGTTTATCATGCTTTGTTAGATGGTGTAAAATTTATCTTTTTAACATGTGCCTATTCTAAGTCCATTGTGTTGTTTTACAATTTTACCCATATTCTAAAATCCACCATCAACAGTGAAATATTTATAATTTCGTAGTCATGTTTATACTCATTACGTAGGTGTTTTAAAATACTTTTCAACGATATAAAGTTTACAACCATGCGTGCCATAAGTTAAGAGATATGTCGCCTCCTTGCTTTAAAAATTGTGAAAACTTCAACTAGCACAATTAATGTGGGACGGAGGGAGTATATTTTGATGATGCATTTAACATATTTTTGTTTCTTTTTTTAAATAATAAATATTTATTACTTGATTGTTACGTTTTTTTTTTTTTGACGAATCATAAAGAGAACATCCAATTATCTTGTGGAAGCTTTCCGGATATAATCAAATGGTTGTTTTGATCCCCATCCAAAATCCTCTCTCTAGGTCAATCTTGGTCGTCGTTGTCTTGACAATGGTCAAGATTTTTTTCTACATCGTTTCAGATGGTTTTCTTTAACCCTTCAGGGTGATTTCTCTTCACTTTTGTGTTCTGCTCTTCTGATGTGTTCTCTTGTCCTTGTTTCTTTCTCTGTTGAGTCTTTGTTTTTCTCAGTTATGGCGTCATCCTCAAACCCTTCAAAGGATTTTTGATGAAATAATTCAAAAAATGAACAATCTTATGGAAAGTCCAAATAAGTTTATTATTGAAGATGAAGATGATGAGGACATCAGTCTAAGGAAGTTAATAAAGCTGTTGTGTTTTGTTTTAACTCTGGTAAACAGTATACCCTAAGTATACTCAATGAGATTCTCTCTAAAGCTTTGAATCCTTTTTGGTCAACATTACTGATCTTGGAGATGGTTACTACAACGCTAAATTCCATTATCTTTGTGACCGTAAAGCTACTCTACAAGGCACACCATGGTCAGTCAAGGAATATTTAATGCTAACAGAAAGATGCAGAGAGGATATTTTACTTGAAGATTATGATTTTCGATTTGTAAAATTTTAGATTCATGTATATGGCTTACCTATGAATGTTATGAATCCAACTAAATTAAGTATTTAATATGATGAAAATGGTGGGTGTACCAGATCCAATTGATGATGAGGTTGCTGCTAAATTGGGGAAATATGCTAGAGTCCGGGTAAACATTGATATCACTAAACCTCTTCCTAAAGATCTCTCCATTATTCTCAATTCGAAGAAGGAGATTAAAGCCACTTTCAGATATGAAAAACTTCCCAGATTCGGCGTTTGCTGTGGTTATTTTGGTCACGTGATGAAACAATGTCCAAGTCTTTCTAATACATTGGAATCAGTCCTGAAATCTGATACAGAGGAATTTGCTAACAGAATGAATGATAAATCTTTGGCTCGTTATCCAGATGAAATTAAGGCTTTTGTCAAATCTGCAAATCCAGGGAAAATCAAATCTCAGATGGATAGAAACCCTCTGAAGAATATGAATGTGATTAATCAGGAGCCGTTGATGGAGGAGATAGGGGACGGTGGGATAAACAACACGTGTGGGCTGCAAATCAAAATGGCGGATCTTAGGATGGATAATGGGAATATTCGCAATAAAGAAAAGATCGTTCAAAACGAGGCTGGTATGTGTCAGCAAAACAGAAGGTGGTTAAAAGAAAAAGAAGGAGGAAATGACGAGGTTGCGGATCCAAGAAAGATTGTAGTGGGAATCACCAATCATAAACCTGACGACAACCTGAAAAGTACGTAGACAGTGGCAGAGGTTAGCAACATTGGAATTGGCGTAACGGCTGAAGTTAACGTTGATATTAATGTGATAGGGGATAAGAATATTTTGTTCAAATATGATACACCTTCATCTGCTAATACTGAGCCGGGTAAGGTCAAGTCCAGCCCAACTACTAATTCAACAGCTAATCCCATAACTTTAAATGGTGATATTTCAACCCAACTAAATATAAGTCATCAAGTGATCAACCCCAACGATAATTATGGTAAAAAAGAGTCGAGTACTAATAATGGTTCAGAAGAAGAAGATGCTCTCTCTGTAAACACAACATCCTTAACTGATACTAGTTCAAAAAAAAAAGAAAAGGTGGAAAAGATCTGCAAGGGGAGATACTAACAGCAAGACGGAGACTGCAGTGAAGAAGAAGATTGGTGGATCCAAGAGAGGAGCTACACCAATGGAAATAAATATTCCAGCAAAGAAGATCATAGCTTATTCTGCAATACAGACGGGTGTGGTGGCTTCCCAAAACCAGCCACAGAATGTTAATCTACTCTTGGAACTGTCGAGGATTGAGAAACATCTCGACAGTCCGCAATCTAAAGGCGTTTCTCAGGGCCTGCAATCCCCAAATTGCATTTCTTTCGGAAAATATGTTAAATGAGGTACAATCTAAGAAGCTCTTCTCGACTCTCAACTTTGATAATTACTATTATATTCCGGTTGTTGGTAGAAAAGGTGGGAATGTTGTTCTTTGGAATGATAGCCTTGACCTTGAAGTTATTAGTGCTGACAAGAATTCATGATATTTTAACTAGAAGTTGGGATTTACTTTGTGTGTATGGTCCTCCCAATCATCAACATAGAAATGAATTCTGGCTAAATCTTTCTAATTACACTACCATGCTGACCAATCCCTGGTGCATTGTGGGTCATTTAAATGCTATTTATAGTCTCAAGGATAATCAATGAGGGAATCACACATGGAATAATGCTAACAATGAGTTCAGGAACTTCATACAAGATATAGGTCTTATTGATATGGGTTATTGGACTAAAGAACAAACATTGATGAACCTATTTATGAAAGACAGGATAGAGCTCTTTGTACCATTGAATGGCTTTGTATGTTTAAGGATAATGGTGTGTTGCATCTCCCAAGAATCAGCAGTGATCATGCACCAATTCTTGTCAACACTCATAAAACAAATAAGAGGAAAATGAAGCATACTGCAAAGTTTGAACAATATTGGGTGGACCATCCTCAATTCATGGAGACTGTGAATACTTCTTGGACTTCTAATCATAGTAATGTTGTTAACAAGATTGTTCAGGTAAACAAAGATCTTACTAAATAAAACAAAGATTCATTTGGGAACATATTCAGAGATAGAAGAAGACAAAAAGGAACTCCACAACTTACAAATGCAGATACAAGATAGAGATATCAGAATGGAAGAGTTGAGCATTTCTCTAATCTTTTTAAAAGGGACCCTAATGAGGATAAGTACACTATCCTCTTTGATTCTTATGTGAAGATTGATGCTGCTAGTAGTAATGATATATCAGTTATTACCTCTAAAGAAGAGATATGGTGCATCATAAAGAAAATGAGAAATCTGAAGGCCCCCGGTCCTGATGGTATGCCTGCAATCTTATTCAAAAAGTGTGGGGAAACTATAGGTGAGGATGTAACTCAAACTATTCAAAACTGCTTCAGCACTACCTCTCTCCCCACTGGTCTGAATCACACTAATAGTATAGGGGTATAAAACTGGCAAGACATGTGTCAGCATCGGAAGGAGGAAGCAGTATAACATCAAGAGAAGTACGAAGCACCAGATAACCACGAGACATTATCTCGGCAGCCACCCTACGAAGCGAGAAGGGAAAGGGAACCAAGAAGAGAAGAAGGTCCCGAAAGAAGAAGACGAAGAAAAAGTAGCACTCTCGGAACCATCTCGGAAGGATCACCGACTTACTCGACAACCCCTGACACCCACGATTGTGTATGTTGTCCTATTAGCTGTCATCCACTACTCGGCTAGGCCTATATAAGGCGAGCTCGAGCTCATTTGTAAGGGTTGGATTTTTGTTAAGTGTAGAGTTACATTGGGAGAAAGAGTCTAGGTTAGTATACCCTCCTTGAGGCTTAAGTAAATGTCTAATGATGTATGATCAGAGTTATACCATTTATATTCATGAATACCAAGCTTTATTTTACTGTCCAAGGTTATGCTATCTTTGAGAGGTTCGATTAGTCCTCTCGTATAGTGTTCCCGTTCTTGAGTTATACATAATCCTATGGTTTCGATGATTCTCCTTATGGTTGTGGAGTAAAAAGTCCCTAAGCAGATTTTGTACACACACAAATATAGTGCTCATCCCCAAGGTAAAACAACTTACCCACCCTTCTGAATTTAGGCCTATAGCTCTTATTAATCTCTTATACAAAGTGGTGGTGAAACTGATTGCTTCTAAAATCAAAACTCATCTAAACAAGATGGTGGATCTTTCTCAGTCCGCTTTTATTCCAGGAAGGATGATTATTGATAACATTATAGCTGCTAAAGAGATTATACACTAAATGGAAAATTCTTCTTCCGTTCCAGGTGTTTTTGCTTTAAAAATAGATATTAGTAAAGCCTATGATAAAGTAAGCTGGAAGTTCCTGAGTCACTGTTTGAGAGCTTTTGGTATAGGTGGCAGAACTCATGAGCTCATAATGAAGTGTGTATCTTCTGCATCCTTCTCTGTCATAGTCAATGGCCAACCTGAAGGGTATTTTCACAGTGAAAGATGACTAAGACAACGGTGCCCTCTATCACCATATCTATTTATTCTATGCTCTCAAGGTCTTTCTTGGCTTATGAGGAAAATGGAAAATGAATCCCTTTACAGTGGATACATCATTTGCAGAAATGCTCAGATGTTTCTCATTTAATGTTTGCAGATGATTTACTTCTTTTTGGTACTCTTGATGATCATACTATCAAGACTCTGCAGGATGTTCTTAATATTTATGCTGCTTGGTCTGGGCAAGTGGTGAATATGCAAAAGTCAGCTATACATTTCAGCAAAGGTGTTCAACATCAAAGAAGAATTGATATTGCATCTCAGTTGGGACTGAATCAAATGCAGTTAAATGATAAATACCTTGGTGACTTTCTCTTGAAACCAGCGATCACCTGAATGCTTCTTATGACTTCCTTGTTGCTGGAAAAGAGATCAGTTCACTCATGCTAGGAGAACTGTTATGATTAAGAATACTTTAGGCCTGATACCTCCTTATTACATGGCCGCTTCTCTTTTTCCAAAAGGTGTTTTGAAGGCTCTCAATAGCATTATGTGTAATTTCTGGTGGGGCCATGCTAAAGATGTCAGGAAAATGCACTTCATAGGATGGCAGCTATTTGAGGAAAGGAAAGAAACGGGTGGATTGGGTATCAGATCTCTTTGTCATCTAAACTTAGCTATGATAGCTAAACTGATTTGGAAATTTCTTACTGACAGGGAGGGTTTATGGTGCCAACTGATGATAGCCAAGTATCTCAAAGAAGAGAATTTTTGGGATGTCAAAAAACCTTATAAGTGCTCTTCTACTTGGAAGGCTATGCTGTTATGCAGGAAATACTTCAAAAAGTTGTTGGACAGTTGGCAATGGACCATCATTTGCCCCAAGAAAGAATGCCTATCTATTAATAAGGGTAAAGTAAAAAAAGCAATGGATGAGAGGCAACCCTTGTGCCAAATCAAGCCCAACAGATCAGCATATGGAAAGACCCCTAGATTCCTAGCATCCTAAGCAACATTCCTACTATGAATCTATATCTGATCTTCCACCTACCAAAGTCAAAGATCTGATTATTCACAATCCTAACAGATGGGATGTGGATAAACTCAAGTTATGGTTCTCTGCTCAAACCATCAGCAAAATTCTGGAAATGCATATCCCTGAAGACAATGAAGGTGACATTGAGGATAAATTATTGTGGATTCACCACCCTAATGGGCAGTTCTCTACTAAATCCTTTATGAAGACTTTGTCTCTTACTCTCTCTAACACTTCTTATGATGGCAACAGTGATGATTTCCCTTGGAAGAAATTCTGGAAAGTTAATGTCATGGCACTTAAGATCCAACTTTTCCTATGGAGAGTTTTGAAAGGTGGTCTGTCAGTTGGAAGCAGAAATATGAGCCACCTAAAGGGAATTAATGCTGAGTGCAGGCTTTGCAATGGAGATATTGAAACTATAGATCACTTATTCCTTTATTGTCCTGTGACTCAGGCTTATCTTTTTGCATCTCCTATGGGCTTCAGATGTGACAGCCAAAAGAAGCTCATTGTCAGAGATCATGTTCATAGATGGCTAATGGAAGGTGGTGATTATTCTATACTTAAGATGGGTGCCTATCTTCTCTGGAGTCTCTGGAAATGCAGAAATGATGTGATTTTGAATAAGGGGAAGATCAATTTTCAGTCCATGGTAAATGATGCCATGTACTGGTTTCAGCTTGAAGACCATGCCACTGATGATGCTACTCTTCCAACTGAAAAAGATATGCTTGATGCTCATAGCAACCAATGGCATTCACCTAAGCCTCCAATTCATAAAGTTAATTTTGATGGTGTTGCTAGGCCTAAACGTTTTGCTTGTGCTGCCATTATAAGGGATTTTGAATCTACTACTTGTGTTGGTCATACTAAACTTGTTGAGTACATGACTCCTTTAGAGACTGAAGCTTATGGCGCTCTAATAGGTGTGGAACTGGCTATAAACAAGGGTCTGAAAAGCATTCTGTTTGAAGAGGATTCTCTCACTGTGATTCAAATTTGAAGTACAAGCAGACTAACTACCAGTGGAGAATTAAACATCATATTGACAAAATTAGAGAGCTTCTTCCCAGATAATAACTTAGCACACTCCTTAGCGGCTTATGCCATTAGTAACCATTGTTCTATAAAGTGGTTCAACTCCTATCCTTCGTGTATTGCTCATCTCTTTGATGAGAATTCTTCTTAGTGTTGTTGGTTTTTTCTCTTTTCCCAACCTTTTAAAAAAAAAAAGTTGCTTTGATCCCCTGATTAGCAGAAATTGTTCCCATAATAGCAAAAATCTTTGATTCAAAAAAAAACAAAAAACAAAAACAAGTATTTTGAGAAATGTACTGCTCAGGGATTTGGTCTTGGTGTGTTGGCTTTTACCACTCTATGGGAGTTGGGTAGTGATACTGTGGAGTTTCTGAAGAGATTACGCAATTATATGGCTAGCCATGATGCGAATGTCATAGTGGGAGATTTTCTTTTTTCATAGGATTGGGGTTGTTGTTCAAAAAAGATTGGAACCCAGCTTGTTGCCACACTTCCATTTAATTCTTGTAATTCAGTTGATTCAGATTCTGATTAATAAATAAATATCCTCTTTTTAAAAAAAAGTAAATAATAAAATAAAATCTTTAACTTTTCCATAGAGTCGCCGTGTGACTTTTTATATTGTCAACTCAATATAAAAGGAAAAAAAAAATCTATGATCGACTTCAAAAATCTTGTGCAAGAGAAACATAACAATGGCATTCATGTGAGATGGGACCATTGTAATCTGTTTATTGTTTTGAAAGAAATAATTAGATAAACGAATTAGCTAGCGATTGTACTATTATGCTTGGCTTCTCTAGTCATAGTTTTGGGCAGAAGAATCAGTTAATTCCATTGGCAATTATCAAGACACGCCGCCTGGGTTCTCCAACAAAAATCTTTGGATGGTTTAGTCTGACAACACCAACAGTCTTTGATAATTTCGTGACCGCTATAACACCTTATGCACGGACTAATTTTTATCTTTCGATCTCCAGTAATCGAACTAGCAACCTCTGGAGCAGCTGCACCTGCCATGATGCTGTTCTTGCCATCTACAATAACCACATTTGCAACCTCTAGAGCTGGTGAATCTGCCACGATGCTGCTTCCTGTCGTCATACCGAAAACACGAAAACAGAACAATTCATTCACCAAAAACAAGTAAGATTGCTGAATTACAAATGCTGAACAGTTTTTTTTTTTTCTGCAGTCGAAAAGTATAAATTATAATTATATACCTTGGTGAAGAGAGAACATAGTAGTGAAAACGAGAAAGAGAAGAACCAATCTTGTGGTATTAGAAACTGCCATGGCTAGTGCAAAAATGAAATTGATAAGGTTAGCAAAAATGAGACCTTCTAGTAATACCCTAGCGTTAATGGTATGTGCTTGAGATTGCTTTATGCTAATGCAAAATTGAGACTTTCAATTTATAAGGTTTTAGGTGGAGAGCCATGTTAACAAATTTGGTAATGTGCAATAAAAATACAACATTGTGATCTCTTAAAAATATACTAGTATCGTACAAGATCATCATTTAAATATAAAGGAAACAAAAATATAAAGGCTTTCAAAAAAAAAAAAAAAAAAAAAAAATAAAAAAGAAAAAAAAAAATTTATTATTAAAATCATGTACAAGAGTAAGATCATTGGTTCCTAGGAAAATATAATACAGTGATTTCTTTCTTTTTTACCTATCCAACTTCCCATAAAATATACTTGCTTGTTAATCTTAATACGAGAAATATGGTCAACATTTGTAAGATAATTCTAGAATCGTACCACTATGTAACCGATAAGGTTGATGTGATGTCCACGATGCCACCTTGACTATGTATT
>JAJJMA010207693.1:37078-58757 GCA_023529015.1 Papaver nudicaule | reverse complement strand
TTGACATACCAACGCTAGTGGGTTTGACCGGACAATGCCCTAACAAATGTAATTAGTCTCGCTCGATAGAGTTAATTTCTCCAGCGGTCACCAAACTCTCGCTTATAAATAAGAGAATTTCACACCCAATTTTTACACACCAAACAATTTCTTTTTCTCCTATAAATTTTTTCCGGTTTCTTGCAAATGCCTTCATTTTTTTCAAAATTTTCAATGTACATTAAGCAAATTTCGTATTTGAAGGGCAGAAGTAGTACGAGAATTTGCAACCAAACTTGATTTTACTGAAGTCTTACTTGAAGCAGCAACCCAACTTGATTTTAATGGAGTTATACTCGAAAAAGTTGTTGTCAAGATATGTGAAGGTTACAAAAAAAAAAAAAAAGAGAACAATAAAAACAAAGAAGTGACCAGGTTTTAAAAGTTGACCAGAAAAAATCTGCACTTAAGAAAAGGCAAATGAGAGTTATAAAGAAAATTTGAAAGATAACACAAAACAAAGAAAATGTACTAAATAACGTATTAAATGGCGGTTACTTCAAATGAAGTTAAACAGGCGGCCAACGATTGTCCGCGATTTTGTTTGAATTTTGAAAGTTTATTATACGTAAAATAAATAAATGATGTAGTTATTGTAAATAAAATTAAAAGTTTTAACTAAAGTCTTTAATATCTAGTGGTTTTAAAAAAAAAATCGTTAATATATAATGGTTTGAAAAAAAAGAGTCGGTGGGTTTTTATCGTTGGCTTTTTTCTCTATAAAATAAACTCATACTTCTCAAACCAAAGCTCTTTCCAATCAATTTTTTCTACATTGACTTCTTCTTCCTCTACTACTCAAATAACATTCTACAATGTCTGGTTCATCATCTACTCCTCCAACTCGTCCAATAAAGGAAATAATACGTTTATTAAAATCAAAACCAGATAAACAATTTTATATCGTGTCTGTTCCTTCATCATTTAATACCTCAACTCAATCTATACAAGATTATCCGACTCTGTTGGTTTCAAATCACGGTCCTGATTTCAATATGGAAGAAGATTTGTCTCTTTACAGAAACTATGTGTTATGAAATCCAAAGAGGTGGGAAAAAAGACGACATAATTGTATGCTAAGTTATTTGAATAAAATTATTTAAAACTTTGTAGCTGAAACCGATAACCCCAATAATCGTGATATTTGACAGTTGTTCAGTAGTATTGAAATGATAAACAAAAAAGTTGAAAGATTTATTTCCTTGTATCGTATTGTAATGGAATATCGTCTTAAAGGTGAAATGGCCGATGAATTTGTAAAGAGAACTCTAAAGGAATATCGAATTTGGAAGGATTAAACTATCGTTACTCGCTCAACAATATACTTAAAGATTTTCTTCAATAGCATCTTGGTTATTTAATAGATTAGTGAGTTGTAAGGTGGTCAATTATGTAGTGCAGTTAATTTTAATTAGGTTGTCTTCAAGCAATATTAGTTGAAGCGGGTAAAAGTTTTACCATGTGTACTTTTATTTAAAATAAATAAAATTAGTCACATCGACACACTAAATGTTCTATTATTACATTGATGAGTGAAAATCTATCTTACATCATTTAGTAGTCTTCATCGCATGATTCTGGAGGATCGCGAGGAAAACTTTCTGGGTTAAATTTGAGGAATCTATTTGTTAGAAATTGGTAGCTCTCATCAATTGTAAATGGTTTTCTGTATTTTCGAAAGTAGAACCGCCTTTCGAGTTCCTCCTACAAAAGAACAAGAATCGAGTTATTTAGTCTTCGAAATAATCGATGTTCAAGTATGTTTGGTATGATAAATATACTTACAATCAGTTCGACATCCATTAGAATTTCATTATTTTTATAAATATCCACTTGAATTTGTACATACTTTGTTACTGTTTTTTGAAGCACAACTAACCTTTCATGTATCTTTTTCTTAGATCTTTGCCGAGGATTACCATAATTTTCCATGTAGTTCTTCAACACTCGGTCTCATAATTTAGTAGCTGGAACCATATGTCATTTAACACGGGGGATCAATGTATGATTATACCAAAATGTAAGGATTGCTAGATCTTCAGTTAAATCATACCTAGCCATTAGATAAGTATCAGATGACCCATTCTTAGCTATACACTGTAAGGATTGATAAACGTACTAGTAAGGATATCGATTACTCATTTTTCTGTTTTCTTTTTCATATGACCCTTACTGCTTGTGGAGATATTCTGTCCAAGAAGTACTTCTGTTTGATTTCTAATAATGGTCATTATTTATCCCATTAAAAACATCGTGGTTACTATTGGCGGACTACTCTTAGTCACGCGCTTCCATTTCGTGAACTTTGAGGAGAGTCAGAAAACACATGACCTTCAAAAGATTTTTTTGATGATGCAAGGCGAACTTTTCCCGAGGTATATTTTGTTGTAAATTCTGAATTGTCATTTAAATATATAGGATGAAATTATTTAAATTTTTTTGATGATGCAAGGCGAACTTTTCCCGAGGTTAAGCAATTATTATAGGATGAAATTGTTCGCCAATTTGTCTGTTTTCTTTGCTGCAGCTCATGGGAAAATCAACTGGGGAATTGAACTGGGGAATTGAATGTTGATCGGGAAGAGCAGATGATGGTACTTGTCCGTCGTTTTTTTTTGCAGATGCCAGGAAAATTCATAAGGTATTTACCTCCAAATAATTCATATCCATGCTTACAAGTGGTACAAATATTTCTTTGCTGATATAGGTTGTTTGTTTTGGGTCCATCATTCGAAGACATGATATAGGTTGTTTTTTTTCTTTGCTGTTGAACGAAGCTTCTGCAGCTGGAGGAGAAGTTGAATCTGTTGCAGCTGGAGGAGAAGTTGAATCTGTTGCATCTGGATCTTCTCAGTAATTAATTTCAAGATGGAATTTTGATGGACCTTTATTTTCTTTCTCTTTCGTTTCTTTTGTTTGTCTGGTCAGTTAAATGGCTACTAGAACCTAATGGAGTATTTTAAACTAGCTCTCTTTACTAGCTCTCTAGTCAGTTAAATGACAACTCTGTGTGGGACAAGTTATGGAATCTCAAATCTTGGCCTAGAGCCAAACTTTTTGCTTACAAATTAGGAGTATGGTTGCTACAGGATCAAATTAGCTACCCGTAGGAGAGATGATACCAGTTGGATTCATCATGGCCTACTGTTGTAGATTATTTAATTCTGCTCTCAAAGCCTCTACCTGTTCCTCAGTCTAGTGGGATGATACCTGTTAATGATTTCACAAATAGCTATCTAGTTTTTAATTACTCAAACCAATCAAATAAATAACTTACTTACTCTGTATTGTTCCTCTTCTGCCTCTTTCAGACGTTTCCTGGCCATCCGTAACTGGGTTGAGAGATTCTCCTACACAATAGCAAAAGAATTCAAGGATAAAGCTAAATGCAATCAACTACGTGAATCATTATTAAGAAATTTAGAATTAAAGAAAAAGTTTTGTGATAGTGCGTACCCTTGCAATAACTGCAACATCCCTGAGGGATTTCCTCAGGGATGGCACAATGTCTGTTCGTGCAATGTCAATGCCAACAAAACATAAATCAAAGATAAAGAGAGTGACATTTCCGTATGCATCGATCATTACATGAACACAAACTATTGGTTTACTTGTTGGAAGATCATCGCCGATTTGGACATTATGAACACATGAAATGATGGAGATGCTTACTCTTACCAAATCAAGTGACCCAAATTTTATACTGTTGTAGAAACTTATCAAAGGCAACATAATCAACATATATCAAGAATGATATGAATTTAATGGGTTTCATATGTCATGCCATCTGATTATTATAACTTGACAAAGTTCAAGTTTTACAAAATACTATACCAATATCAAAACTAAGGAACATATCCTAGCCGAAAGAATGATTTTACGTGGGACAAAATATCGATGTTACGTGGGTTAATAATTTAAATAAGAATTTAAACAACAATATAAGCCTAATTTCAACTTCTTCATTAAACATAAACTACACTTTTATTAACAACACGATACTTTATTTCAACTTCTTTATTAAACATAAACTACACTTTTTAAATGTTGTTCTTATAACCATAGGTTGTATGTGTTTCTCAATATTTGCAAGACATGCAAACAACTTAAGTAACAAAAAGGTTTCCCTTTTACTCTTCGCCATTCTTCAAGCGAACTGCTTAACACTTTGTCATTAATATCACCAACCATTTTTGTTCGATTCATTTGGATGACCAGCACCACAAATTCCATCCCTTATGTTAGGTCGGGTCGTTACAGAAAGGTGTGCACCCAGAAACAATCTTTATTCTTCCCTTTTCAATATTTTGTTTATTAAGGTTTTTACTAATACCAATCTTGCAGAAACTTTAAACTAACAACATAGAGATTGGGAATAGTAAAAAAGGGTAGTAAATCTATTTTTTGTACACTGGAGTAGATGTTACTTACCCGGGTAGCATATTAGTCGGCTACGTCTTCCTCTTCAACTAGCTGCACCTTGTTCCCCTAATTTCCGTAAAGAGAGAAATCTATTGAAGTGTAACATTTCAAAGAAGATTTCGCGAGTTTCTTGGAGACGATGGAAGTGTTCTTCTCCATTTGTGTCAAAGAGAGAGATATGTTCAGGAATCGACAGACAGAGAAGCTTACCCGCATTGGTAAGGCCAAACGCCGCGAAAGACTTATCCTCATAATGAGTAAAAAACTCTTGAGTCCAGTTCCTAAGATCTTGCTCTCTGTTAAGTTTCTCGAAATACCATATCTGTAACTCATTGGGATGAAACTCGATAACGGACAACCAGCCTCAAAGAAGTACCAAACGACGACGCAATTGTATATTATCCGCGGCGCCATATGTAACTGTTAGAATACGAAACTTCTCAGTTGACATATCAAGAGCCCAAATATTTTTATACTTGTTGTCCAACCAATGAAGAGATTCATCTACATACACACCAGGAGGAAATGGTTCAAAAGAAGCTGCGACTGTGTCCATGTTTCTCCATCCATTACCACTGCCAAGGGTGTAAAATTGAACCAAGCCAGGGGAGAAAAACCCATCTTCCATTTTCTGAGAGATGATTATAATAGCTTTATAAACGTCGGATTTAGAATCATACCCAAATCGAACTACTTGTTTACCATTTGGATCGAACGAAGGGAATTCTGGGAGAATAATATATATTCCGGTAATAGGATTACAAAGATACAATACTGGACTATTGCAAACGTATTTCTCTATGCAAATCAAACCATGAATCAAACCGAACAATGACCAACCTAGGATTGTTGAATCTCATACTCGTAGAAATCTCTCCTTCATTGAATTCCTTGTAAAACATGGAGAATTCATCATATTCTTCATTATCAATAACCACCACGAATCCAATCATTGAATTATCATCAGTAGAAGCAGAAGTAGATGGGTAATATTTTTGGTGTTAAATTGACGGAATCCCACTAACTGGCTATGTAAATGTTTTTTTTTAAAAAGCTAGGTTGTCGAATCGAAGATGAAATCATGGAACACCAATCTTTGCACTGATTTACATTTTAAGATTTTCTCAACAGTTAACCTAGAAATTATTTGTGGCCACGACACTCTATTCATCAAGAATATGTGAGGTACCCACTTTTGGCTAATATGATCACCACTTGAATCATCAAAGAAGAAAACGATGCACAACCACATTCAAAATAACTAAGAAAAATGATGGTTCGTAAACTTGTCTGCTACCGTCTTCATCTTCTCTGTTATTATTGGTTCCATATGATGGGAAATGTTTCTTCAAGAAATTAATAAATTTCTACTTTTTTTCATTTAAATCTTTCTCCACAGCTGCATACTCTTGTATCCTTTGCATACCAAAGATAACAACAATGTCACATGTTGTTGTTTCATGGATGAAGAAGCCATTCCTTTTTTTCTCCTCATCTGTGAACAATTCAGAGAGCAGCTCTACAGCTGCATGCACCTTTGTAACACTGTATTTGTCTACCTTAATCTCTTGCACACTCATATTTTCTGGTTTTGGTATATAAAATGGTTCAACAAATCCCCAGAACGGACATGCTGTTGAAAAAGGAGGGGTACCGAAATACTACCAACTTTTCGTTTTGGCTCGTGAGTCTTATGGTTTAAGTCTGGACGATCTCAAAAATCAATATCCAAACTTATAACTGGAGTTGTTAGACCTCGACAAAGATTACTTTGGAGTCAACTCGACAGTTATGCAATAACATACTACTTGGTGCTTTAATTATAAATCAGAGTTATAATGCGGAAAGTAAAAGCACACAAGACACCAGAGATTTTTTTAACGAGAAAACTGCCTTGCAGAAAAACCTCGGGACCTCGTCCAGTTTGAACACCACCCAGTACAAACTGACTACAAACACTAGCCTACTATAAGACTTCGGTCTGGGATGTAGCAGAGACCAACTCAATCCCTCCAAGCGAATTGGCTATTGTCGCCTTCCTTACATCTCTAGATCCCCCACATATCGTCACGCACTTGATTCCCCCAGCTGACGTCCTTTACAGGCCTAGGAGTTGCTTTGACCGCTGTCAAAGGCTTGTGTCAGCAATACTGGCTTTTCAACCAAACTGTAGACGTATGGTGTAACTGTCCTCTATCAGTTTACCATACATAAGATGACTTCCTTCGGATTGTTAAATCCAGGTCATACGGAAATCTACTTCTTGAACCGGGGCTGACACGCAAACCAAGTAAGCAATGCCCAATTCGAATCTACCTCAGTTATACACGAAGAACCACTTAAGGAACTTGTATAACTGGAGCCAACTAGGTCTTACAACACCGAGTGCAGTCGTGCGTTGCTACCTTTCCAACCTTTACGTAACTTAACTAGTTCTTGAATAGCCGTATAGCAGAAGAGACGAACTTTAGAATAGACAAGAACTAAGATATGTTACTGAGGTTACAGGTTAATCTGATCAACCACAAAGGGATCAATCTACCTGTGCTTCCCAACTCTCAAGAGAAGTCTTTATAGTCGTAGGGAGTTCCCAGAGGAGCTTCAACCTATAGAGGATGACTATACCACAACAAGCATTCACCGAAGTGAAAAGAGTTTACGCTACCTTCCCTAAGGACCTTCACGTATGCTTGATGCTTGCGGTATTTTTCCGTAGACACCTCTATTTATAGCACTCAATAAGATAGGTTGCTTTGGAATAAAGCAATCAATTACTTGTCCCACAAGTTAGGGAAACCCTAAACTTGGCAACCAAGTAATAGAGATTAATCTCAATTGAAATTCTTTTTAGAGTTATCTGACAAGTGTTTTGTTAGCTCAAAAACACTTCAAGATAGAAATCCAACAGACCTGAGATAATCTTATCTTATTGACTCATTGAGGATCGTTAGATGGAACACAAAAGATATTCTGTATAACCAAGTCCATCTAAGAGATAAAAGGAGTTTTGGAATTTGACTCAGAGTGAAATTCTAGGAGAATATTCACTAAATCCGACACCAGGCAGAATGACCGACATTAAGGTTCGCGTACTGGTTCGCGAAATGTTCAGCCATTCGAACTCAGAAGAATTCCGAGTTTCTGGTTTGCGAACCGGTTCGGGAACCGTCCACCTGTCAGATTTCGTCAAGTCTGGATTCCGCTGGAAGTACTGGGCTGAGCCAGAACTTAGACGTGAGAACGTCCTTAGCTGTGATCCATGGACTCTTTGCTCAAGAGTACTCCTTTAGATTCATCCATATCCAACTAACAGTTTGCAAGCAAACCATTGTAATGGACACATGGCACCGAATCTGTCTCATACATTCTTGTACTCACAATAATTTGTGGGATCAAATACTGGTCATGACACAAGGCCACGTTACATAAGAATACGATCTCAATCGCTATTATCACTACTAAACTAGTCGACTATTTCGAAAGAATAGAGAAAGTAGAAATAGAAGAATATCCATAAAGTCATAACTCCTACTAACCTTTTATCGATGAAGAATAATTGATGTCTTCTTTGTCTTCACAGTCTTCGTCTTCAAGGTCTCTACTACTTTGTCTATATCCCAATTCTGAAATCTAAACTCTAGTAGGCTAAATCAAGAATTGAGTTTTGACACCTAAAACTGACAACTAGCTTGACATACCAACGCTAGTGGGTTTGACCGGACAATGCCCTAACAATCTCCCCCTTTGTCAATTTTAGTGACAAAACCAATTTAGATATGGATTCAAATAATATACAATGAAGTACTAAACAGATGTAGTTCTTGATTTCTTGAATTCTTCAACTTCTCCTTTGAGTCTTGATGTGTTCGTTAAACTCTTGTTGATGAATCCGTAGTCAGCAGTCACAACATAACCAGCTCAAACAACTATAAAGGTACGCTTAAGCTTACGTGGGTTTGGTATGCTCATCCCACATGTTGTTTGTGCGTAAGAGTAAGAATCTGAGCAAACTTTGAAGTTGGTGTATCAGAACTTCTAAAGTGATTCTACTCATTCTTGATACGAAGCTTGATCTCAGCTTTAATTACTCCCCCTTACTTGATACTTTGTGAAAAGCACAACAAGTAAGCACATGATGTTCTCCCCCTATGGTTATGCACTGTAATACAACCAGTAACCACAAGAACAAGAACCATATGTATTCTCCCCCTATTTGTCACAAAAATATGAAAAAGTAGTTTGAGACTAGGGTTTCATACACCTATAAGAACAGTTGAAGCCAAGTACTCGCATATCAAGTTAAAGATGGTATACTTAGGTAATCTGAACAACAAGATACCTGAGTTCTCACCTTTTGGAGAAATAAAGATACACTTTCTCCCAATATTCCACAACCACGCTCCCCAAAAAGATTTGTTATTAAGCGCAAGTTCAAAAGAACTCTCCCCCGTGTGGTGTTATTCAGTAAAGAACAACTGACAAAGACGAACATGGACAAGAACAATTGAATGTTATCCAGTTTTGCTTTGTTGATAATCTCTTTTCCTTAGCCACTTTTTTCGGAAAAAGAGTTATATGATTCCCGAGTTTGAGAAAACCCTAAAAACCATATAATCAAAAGTTTCTTAATCAAGAGAAAAAACGTAACTTTTGTAAACAGACACAGCTTTACGTCACTACCGAAACAATGGAAAAAGCTATGTTTTGCAATAAGATTGAGGTAGACAAATCAAGTATTGCAAACATCATTAATAACATCTAAAAAGAACTTTTATTAATGAACTAAAGTAGTACATGCTTGAAAACTCTAAAAAGCATGAATGGAAAACTACTAAACATATTTAGTTTATATTCCTTAGGCAAAGGTAAGAACAAGTTCTCACAAGGAACCAACTAATCTGATCTATTAAAAAAAACTATAAGATAACTATGATAACACTGTCTTTAGGCAGATTTGCTCACGGAAGACTTGTCTCTTGTTTCCTTTGCATCATTGAAAACAATCTTTTTGCCATTGACAAGTTCTCTTAATTGTGCTTTCATGAGCATAATCTCAATCAACACTTCTTCCGTCTGGTGGCCGAGCAAATCACAGTCTATCATGTTCTCCTTATGTTGAGGAAAAATTTCTCTGCACCACGTGATGATATCGTACAAGACATCACCATTATACATATCAGCTTCTTCAAAGTCTTGATAGTAGTAGGCAAAGTAGCAAGAAACCTTAGCATCTCTTCCTTTGATCTTAGGAGGAGTGAGGTCTTCATTAACCAGAATTCTCTTCTTCTTACTTCCTGTCATGCGGTACTTGTTCATGGCTTTAAACAAAGTAGGCAAGAAAACACTTGAATGATATTATCTATCAGGTGTTTGGGTATTTATAAGGAAATACCAAGGAAGGATTGACTCAAATACTGCATCCCCTGAGTCCCATCAGGTTTGCATTCTAGATTTGAGTAAATCAAAAACAGAGTTTTAGTTTTCATCAAGAGACATCGATGCCAGCTGGTTAATGAATATTGCTTTCCTCAGTTTTTCGTACCGAAAATACTTTCTCACGGTTCGCGAACTGGTTCGCACCCGGATAGGTCCGATAAGGACTTAGTGTTTCTTCCCAGGAGTTTTTCTCAATGGCAATGAAGTCCTTGCCAATGGGTACTGTATTCTTTAGGACGTGAATCCTATACTAGAGCGTTCCTTATTTCCAGTACCAAAAATAAGGAAGCTTGGTTGACACTAGACTTGAGTGTCTTGGTGAGTTCCTGGAGGCTCACCAGTTTTCCGCCATCATCTAGAATTGGATGACGTTCCCTTGGAGTTATCATAGAAGTTACTGACGTCATCATGTGACCCAGTGTGGGAGGAACTTCTAGACTTCTTCCTTTGGGAGTGATATTGCTTAGCAATATTAGACAACGCTTTGTGTAACTCTTCTTGAGTGACCAATCGATTTGGATGAGATTGGTTTCTTAAAGAATTGGCTGTCTTATTAGGAGACTTACTCCGTGAGACCCAAGAGGTTCTCTTATCCCACGGTTGATTATTATGTCTCCATTTCTCTGTAATAGTTCTGTCATTTTTCATGGGCGAAGATGATCTCTTGTAGGCCTTATTTCTAGGAATCACCCATGAATTAGACCTGCAGAGTTCAGACACGTTTTTCAACACAAGGTTTAATATGTGTTGCAGTTGATCAATCTGCTTTACCTTCCTAGACTATTACAGTTTCTTTGGTGGTGTCCCTCTTTTTACAGAAATGACATGTATTTTCATACCTTTCACCACCATTCTGCTTATCACTATCACTACCCGAGGAATCAGATAATGAGGTCACTACATTCGTGGTGACTGAAGGTTTTGCCTTCTTTTTATTAGTGACTTTAGCAGATACAATGGCTCCTTCTGATGCAGATGTGATAGGCGGGGTGTACAGTTTTTTCACATCGCTTCTTGAAGTTGTTTCTGACTCACTACGGGTTTGGGACAAATCCATAAGTTTCAGATTTTCTTCTTCAAGAGTTTTGCACCTTTCTTGAGCATTGGCTAAGTGGTCTTCTACATTCCTCTTGCTGATCAGAATGTTTTCAATCTCCAAATCGTGTTTTTCCGCAATTTGTTTTTCACGATTTTGACTCAAAGTAAGAGCAGTTTCTAGGCAAGAAATCTTCTCTTTAGACTCTCTGAGTTCTTGAACGACAGTTTCCAATTTCTGGAGTTGTTGTTCTAGGAGTTCTAAAAGCGATTTGTTAGGTGCTTAAAACACCTATTCAAGAGTACCTTAATCATACACTTATGTCTAGCTTACGCTCATAAATTGGTTATTTCACGTTGTTTTCTATTTTGCAGGTACAATGGTTTTAAATCACAAAAAATAAGCAAATAACACCTCAAAGCAATGCTTGGCAACTTATGGACAGGAGGATTAGAAGGCCAGAAAGCTTTGAAAGAAGTTGAAAACAAGAATTACTGGAGCATCAGACTCTATTTTCTCGGGGCTACCATTTGAGTTTAAATAAGGAGTTACTGAAGACAGACGAGAAGTGGATCAGGGCCACCCTCTCCAGTTCAAAATCAAGAGCCAGGTCGAGACTCTCTGAACAGATTCAGTTCTTTCCAGCTTACCAGCCAACTTCAGGTCACAACTAGGTACGCACCAAGTTGCTGGCAACCAACACCAATGCACCAGAACCTATTGCACTAGTCCACTGCCGGTTAACCAAGTTTCGTCAACCAGTTAGCCATGATTTGCTGTTGGGTCTGCCAATCGAATAAGACAGAGAGAAACAGAGAAGAATAGAGCTCCTGCCATCGTGATTCTGTGTGAATGGAAGAGATAATTGAAGATAATGAGTTTTGATTGGTTTCTTAAAATGGGTTTGTCTGATTATGTGTGTGTGAATGAAAAATTACAGGGAAGGAGTAATAGCATTGATCAGAAGAACAAAGATAACTGATCCATAGCAGCAGCAGGGAATGCCTACAAGATGTTCGATGAAAGTCCTGACTTGCAGTGGCTTTTGCTGGTTGACTGAACCAGTTTTGTTAGGTCTTAGCCAGGTTTCTGGAGGGTATTTGAGGAGTGCATCAGTGCAAAGACAGCGTTAGAAATCAGAGCAAGCAAGGAACTCGAAGCTGACAAGGCACAGGGAATTTGGGTACAGGTTTGGTGTTTAGTTGGACAATTTTGACGCGAGAATAGGCAGCCACAAACTGAACCTGATGCTGCTAGAATTACGGGTTCTAATGAGTGTTGCCAAGGGTTCAGTGGTTCGATGGCTACACAGTGATTCAAGAGAGGGGTCAACCAGGAAACACGAGTTTGAGTTTGGTTTTCTTAACCAGTTTCACAACTTGAGTGGTCTGCCGTGGGTTTTCACACAACTGTAAGGTCACACAGGCAAACCATGGTTCTAATGGGTCATTGCAAGGGGTTATGACATGACTAGAGAAGGCAATATGAAGAAGACATGGGCTTGCGGATGAGAGTTTGATTTGTATTTGGAAAAGCCAACAAGACAGGGAGGATGTGCATTGCTGCCGTCCGATTGTTATGATAGGAAAGTTGGGTTTGTGGTAGGAGTTTTTGAGCGAGAAGTTAGCAAGAGGAAGCTGAGGTTTCCTGGAAACCAAGTCGGCAGGTAACTGAAGTATATAAAAGAGGAATTAGGGCTACAACAGGGATACACCATCTCCCAACTGCACAGTTACCGCCTCGAGTTTTGCATCTCACAGAGAGGAGCTTTGCTCCTCTCAAAAACAAAGGGAGAGAATAAATGTAAAAACTGTTGTGGGTATACCCTATGAAACTACCTTCCAAGTCGCGGACATAGGTTCGCGCACCCTTTTGAGCTTCTCTAAACTGGGCCATATAAAATTCAAAATTTTCATCGGCGCACGGACCTAACATTTGGTTTATTTGATGTTGTTGGGTAGAGCATTGTTTGTATAGTTCGATCGCCAAAGCTTCATGTCTCGCCGCGGCATCCTTCCAGCGCTGAATTTGGAACTCGGTGGTTTCTTTTTCAGTACTTAAGCGAATGACCCTGGAAGCTAGATCGTCGGCCCTAGATTTCTCTTCTCGCCAAAGGGTAGAGGCTCGCAAATGACCAACCTCGGCTTCCTATTTGGCAACAATAGCTAATTCTTCTCGAGTATTGTCACGCATGGGAAAACCAACCTTTGCAATACTTGACTGGGGCAAAGTCAGTATTGTCCCGCACGGGAAAATCAACCTTATGCAATACTTGACTGGGGCAAAGTCAGTATTGTCCCGCACGGGAAAACCAACCTTTGCAATACTTGACTGGGGCAAAGTCAGTATTGTCCCGCACGGGAAAACCAACCTTTGCAATACTTGACTAGGGCAAAGTCAGTATTGTCCCGCACGGGAAAATCAACATTTGCAATACTTGACTGGGGCCAAGTCAGTATTAGTTCACACAAAGGTCTCAAAGCAGTTTGCAATACTTGACTGGGGCAAAGTCAGTATTTGTTCAACAAAGGTCTCAAAGCAGTTTGCAATACTTGACTGGGGCAAAGTCAGTATTGTCTCGCACGGGAAAACCAACCTTTGCAATACTTGACTGGGGCAAAGTCAGTATTGGTTCACACAAAGGTCTCAAAGCAATTTGCAATACTTGACTAGGGGAAAAGTCAGTATTGTCACGCACGGGAAAAATCAACCTTCACAATACTTGACTGGGGCAAAGTCAGTATTGGTTCGCACTACATTCAAAGCTTATGATGAGTAACAGGGGCAAGTATGTATACATACTTTGTGATTGAACTCATGTTACTCATCATAACCCAAATCGCACAAAGGTCTCAAAACAGTTTGTGATACATGACTGGGTCAAAGTCGGTATTGTCCCGCACGGGAAAAACCAATACTTGACTGGGGCAAAGTCAGTATTGGTTCGCACTACATCCTTTGGCTTAAGATGAGTATCAGGGGAAAGTATGTATCCATTCTTTGTGATTGAACTCATGTTACTCATCATAACCCAAATCGTAAAACAATACGCTACTTATGGTAGAGCAAAGCCCGGTCTACGATGAACCAAACATCACATTTACTTTACCAGGGGCAATCATAATGACAGACAGATACTGCTAAAAACACACCATAATTCAAATTACAGTGATTGATCATTCAGAAACGTTAGAAGAATTACACCATAGTCGATTACACCAGCACATGCCAACAAAAAACCAAAAGAATGCGAGAAGTAATCAAAGACAATCACCCAAACAAGAAACAAGTTCAGAAACAAAATATCTCAAAAAATCAAAACAAGAAGAAGAACAACATCTAGGAAGATGGTAAGTCACACTGACTAGGAATAGACATTGCTTGAGAAGAAGATGGTACGCCACTCTGACTAGGAACAAACATTGCTTGAGATTCTGAAGCTGCAAAAGCTGAAGATTGAGTGGGTTGCGGAAGATCACCCACGAGAATAACCAACTTTGGATACTTGTATTGAGTGTCTTGTTCAACCTTATCGTAAATCTTGTTGACCGCAATCACGTGCTTGAGGCGCACTTGGAAACTTATCTCTACCAACCGATGTTTGTAATCTGAAACTTTCCTCTCTGCTTCTGTCAGACGGGATTGGGAATCCAGATTAAACTTGCAAATGAGTACGCTCATTCTCCTTTTTGGTTAGCTTCTCTTGTAACTCAACGCACTTAGCATCAGCTGTGCGAAGTTTCTCCTCAAGCCCTGGGTAACAAGAAAAGTGAAGTGAATAATCAAGTTTGGAAAAGCAAATACGTATATAAACAGAACATTACTCCTACCAAGATTACCCGTGAGGTTTTTAGTTAAGACAATATAGGTATCACTCAGAGTGGAATTATCCCTCAAAATTTTAGCATGCGATGCTTCTAAACACTCGTAGAGAGACTGCTGATTAACTAGCTCCGACTTGTGCAGCAAAGTCTCATTCTCGATACGTACGTTCTCCCTATAAACACCCTTTACTGCGGATTGCAAGGCGTCCCTACCCAGTTCGTTATTAAGTCTTTTAGACTTCAAATCTTCGATTTCTTTCTTGGGCGCATTCAAATCAACCACCAGATTTTCAATCTCGTGTAAGGAATCAAGTTTCTCTTGGGAAATATGGGTTACTTGTGCACGCAGACTATCGCTCGCACTAGAAAGATGAGACACTTGTTCGCGCAAACCTGCAAGTGTATCCTGATCAGAATTGGTAGCACGGTTGGACAGCTGTTCGTGTAAGTCATAAAGTTTGCGAGACGCATCAACCAAGGATGGAGACTTCCAACTTAACTCTGCTTCCGCCTTCTTATGATAAGCCTTGTAATCTCCAAGCATCTTGATCCCTTTCTCCTCTATACTATGGTAAGCTTTTCTGTATTCTTTCATAATGTCACATTGCTTATTATACTTAAGTTTCACGTCTACTAGTTCAAGAGCAAGCTGCCTAGCTTGGCTGCGAAGTTGATTAACCCACGAAGGGATTGTACTTCACCAACCCCTACTTCAGCAGGGGGGATGTTTCAGGCAAAACGCGAAGAAGGAGAATAAAAAAGAAAAGTAGAAGAAAGGATTTCACCTTGTCAAGAAGATAGCTGAGTGCGGAGGGATTCCAATTCAGTGCGCAATGAATCATTTTCCTGAGAGAATTTGGAATTCGCCTATTTCGGTTGGTCAACCTCGATAGAGTCTGGTGAATCATTTAAAAATTACTTTTCAACTCAGCAAGCTCAGTACGGGCCTGGTTTAACAAATACCGCTCGGCAGCAAACATATACTCAAGCTGAATGGATTTGAACCTAAAATATTTATAGAGTGCGCAGCAACTATACTGATACTTCAAAATAGACACGTAATATACAATTATGATAGTTACTTCAAAATAGTTGAATAACTCACAAAAGCAGTCAAGGATTGAAACAATACCGCAATGAGATTCATCTGTGGAAACATGTACGCTTCCCCATCAGCAAGAAGAATCATCTCCCGAACACTAAGATTAAGATCAAGCCCAACATTAAGTATTAGACGACCCGGATCAGCAGAACTGCGAGCCCAGGAATCACACACACCTTCAAACTGAGTAGCATCCATTTGCTGACGAGTACGAATACTCTGATCAGATTCTCATGCCACAGCCAACGAAGATGATGTAGGAATCGAAAGTTAGCCTCGAGCTCTCGACCAGGCGAAACCCTTCTCATCATCAACCATGTATGTTAAGTAATCCTCTTCACCAACTGCATACCCATCACTCGGGGGAGGAAGGGACTGCGAGTGAGTAACAGCTAGCTGTACTCGTGGACGTAGAATTCACAAATATGGTAGGCGCGATAAACTGATCTGGAATGGTAGACTGTTGAAAAATCGGCTGTGGATTGGCAGGAAGATTACCCCAACCCTTGAAGCTCAAGAGCATGTCGTCGGACGGAGAAGGAGGGTTTTTCATTCCCGCATTAAAGGAAATTGACTTGGACTGAGTCGCTTGCTGGTTCCCGCGAAGCGTCTCATTATGAATCTCAGTAGTTTCTCCGCCAAGATCCACGCGATCGTCCTCAGCGGCGTCAGACATATTATCTAGGAGAAAGTTGTGTTAGAAACAACATGAAAGAAAAGAAAATTCACAATCAATGATGTAAAGTTACCTGGCTCCACACCATCATGCTCAGAACCAACGCCATCCCCTGTGTTAAAGATCTCCTCGTCCACCTCAGGAAGGGTTGACGATACAGGTCTTTTCTTCCGCATATACACATGACCGCGCGGAGGCGTAACATCAGAGTCTCAAGGGTTGGAACGTGGTGTAGCATCGTGCTCCGCACTGGGCTCGCTATCCCCCGTACCTTCTTCAATCCCATGAGAATCCTCATCAGAACCCGCACGATGCAGTTCGTGAGAGTTGGAAGATTCTTCATCCTCACCTCTGTGTTCACGGATAAAATCTTCTTCCTCCTCTGCTTCTTCTTCCTCGTCCTCTACTTCGTCATCCTCAATGTATTCTCGATTCTCATCATCAGAAACCTCAACTTCATCATCCTCGCTGTCGTCTACCGCAGAGGATTGAGACCGAAGTTTACTCTTCTTGCTCGCCTATAATAAGAAGTCAGTAAGGAGTAGAACACAAAAAATATACAAGGTATTAATGTAGCATAAATGAAGAAACAATCCAAAAGCTAAAGTGAGTCACCTGAGATTTGGAGGTGGCGGCTTTTCTCTTTTTGGACGACGTAGGAGGCCCAATAGGCGGGACATCTCCAGAACGAAAACCCCCAGGAAAGTTGTTCATGTTGTTCGGTAAGGACAAAACCCTTCGTAACGTCGTGGCTGGGTCAATCGCGGTAGAGCGGGATTCTTCAAACTAAACCCAAGATGCCAAGGACTGATAATCTCGCAAGGGGTAGTCTACCAGTCGAAATCATGATCATCGCGCACTTTATCACTCCGAGGAAGACCCTTAACTTTGCTACCATCAATGTCAGTAAAAAGGCGAACTTCACCACACTTGAGTTTTTTTTGCTCAGAGTGCGCCTTTTGACACCCACACTCCATTTCACACGCGCAGCAGGGTGAATGAAATCCATGTAAGTATTATTGAAGTTCTCTGCAGTATAATACTTCAGTTCAGAAAAACCAGGCTTGAAGGAGACCACCTTAGTCTTCTTATCACTACGATCCGAGCATTCACTCAGCACTTGCCAGAAGTTGTCTGTGTAGTGGATATCTGACGCCAGTCAGACCCTTCCCTCTTGCGACCAAATAATACGTCGTAGTAGAAGTGTTTCGTCTCCGCAGAATGATACATAGGAATCCTCAGACCAGAGGCTAAAGCTCCCACCGTCGTCAAAAGCTTTTGGTCGCTATACTCGTAGATTTCGATCATACTAAGAGTCAACGCATCCCCGTCACCATAAAATCTAACTTCAAACTTTTCTAAACCAAATTTCTTATTGATATCCTCGATACTACAATGCTTGTAAGAATTATCCTTGGGTCTTATCTCTATCTCAGCGTACCTTTCCTTTTTGATTTCGTATTCTTCTTTAACCTGCTGACGCTGTGAAAAAGCTTTATCCTTGGGAGGACCAGAAGGTTTCTTGGAAGACAACTTATCCGAAGTCCTGGAAGATGTACGAGTACTTTTACGCAGTTCTACCTTTTCGGTGCGCTCACCCGTGCGGGAAGACTTAACAAATTTACTCCCATCTCGGGCCTGAGTTTATTTCCCATCATAAGCCGACCCCGATCCCTTAACATCAAGGAAGATCACCTGTCTTCTTATGACGAGGTTGGTTAGAGGGACCACCATCGCGCAGAAGCCCCGAATCCTTTGGTTCATGATCTAAAGGCTTTCTTTGGTCAGCGCAAAATTTGTTCCTATCCTCTCTTCCCCAGGATTGCTCTTGACGCCCCCCTTCTCGAGAAAACTCGGATTTCCGCTCTTGACGAACCCGATCCATCACCGTGATGTATCCCACTTCTAGTCTCGTCATGAAAATGTCTGCTTCGGGGACTATCTTTAGAACGACTATCACGAGACTCGTTATGAGACTGCTTGGACCTCCTTTCCGAATAAGGGTAATGATCACGGGGACTTTGATCACGAGAACCATGATTACGAGGACTCCGATCAGGAGGAGATCTATGGTGTCGCGGTTTCTCGTCATTACGAAAAGACATGACGCACTAAAAATTTCAGCAACCGTGGAGAAAAAATCAACAACCGCAAACAAAGAAACCGCACGGAAGGAACCCGGGGCTTATGATAAAGAACAGGGACAAGTATATATACTTCGATCAAAATTATGTTCTTCATCATAACCCCCAAAACAATACACGAAATAAAACAAGACAAGAAATTATGTATAACCACATGCAAAGTACTGCGGGAAATTGCAGGATTCGATTGCATTCACAACATGAAGAAGAAATAAAAATTGTTAAATACCCTAATTCTAACATTCGATTGAAGCACACGACAACAATCACCAAGATTACCCTATTCGAATTGAATGATTCTACTAAAAGAAGCCCCCCATAGAAGTAACAGACGAAATAAGCAAGGAGTTGCAGAAACCCTAACCCTTGACAACCATTAATGAAAGCACAATTCAGTCAAATAACAACAAATTGCGAATAAAGAGAAGAATGAAATACCTAACCAAGAGGAAGTGGCAGTAACAGCAGTACAAATTCAAGAAGGGAGCACTAGCAGGGAGCTTTAATGGAGGACTGTGACAGTTTTCAGAGAAAACAAGAAAGGAAAGTAAGGAAGAAGAAGAAGCCAAGGGAATATAATGAAGACTTAACTTTTTTCTTCTCATATTTATGGCAGCATTGAATTGAAGGGCCCCGCAAATCTAGGGACAGTTTCAAAAACGTGGGAATGTGGAGAGGTTCGAACATTTCTTCCCAAATATACCCCTAGGAGAATTCGAAAAGAAATGGGCAAACTGTAATAGCATAATTGACACCCTACACGTGGCAAGATCGTGCGGCGACTGTAATGGATCATCGAGGCAGGGAGAAACACTGAATCAAATGAGAGTTACTTTACCAGATCTCGAGAAATCAAAACTGACGACTTAGATCAACCCTGCCACAGCTGTTACCGATTGGACAAATCAAGAGGTGGTAGAAACGTGACAAGGACATTAAATGCCAGCACAGAGGAGACGTGGACGATTCTCCACCAAGTAATCTAACTATCCTCAGACGCAATCCAAAGAGGCGTGCGGAATATGAAGGCATCGCATACTCAGTCAACTGCATCCAACGAAGGCGTGCGGGATTAATAAAGTAAATAGTGGTACCACAAAGGCTATAAATAGAGGACCCTCATCAAAGAGAAGGGGGTCGACCAAAATCACCACAGAGCTAGGATAGGAGAGAGAGTATCTTATTGAGTTCTCACCCTAGTCTAGGAGTAAGAAAAGCATTGATCACACTTGTAAGTCCATTAAATCATTTGAGAAACACTTTACACTACTTCGATGATACTCATAGATGAGTTGAGAAGAATTCATTATACTTCTAGGATTCTCATAGTTGAGGTGAGAAGAATTAATTATGTTGTTATCCATGAGTAAATTGTAAATAAAGGAATATGTTTGTACCATTATAATTTTACTTCTTTAATCCATCTCCAACCCATGACATTGTATCACCCAAGGTATGATTATTCCGCATTGAAACATCATATGCGGATATGATTATAAGCCATAAATCGGGCCACCCGTAAACGTAATCAACCAAAGCAAAGCAAGGCATGTTTACCATTGTTAAAATCCGCTTTCATCAAGTTAAATCCGCATTGGTATTCTTCAAAGTTATATCTCACGATATCATTATTGTATCGCACTCGCATGTCTGCTGCGGTATTAATTGAGGGTTCATAATCTAAGCAAATAGATTTATACGCTTACCGTTGGAATGTTGTTTCACTTGAACAACGAATGGTTGTAGGCTGCATGTTTTGCCGAACTGATGAATATCGATTTTTTTAGAAACCAAGCCATCTTGTTTAGTTTCTTGTCTTATGAATGGGTTCTATTGGGATGGCAGCTGATAACCCCCTCACCCTTTTTTGGTCAGCATGTTCTTTTAATATTATAAATGTGCATATAAGACTTGAGTGCCTCTAGTAAATGCGCGTGGTCACTCGAAATTTCCTACTTCCTGTTATCGAAAGATTCTGAATGGCAGTGCTCGTATGAAAAGATCTCGCTTTAACTCACAAGTAAATAAGTAATGACCTATATTTGTAGATAAATTCACGTGCATTTGCACATTCTTTTTTTTTTTTTGATAGGTAAAGAATTTTGTGCCGATGAGTTTCGGGTATCATCATCTATCAACTTTACCGCTGTACTACAGTGACATCGGTTGCATTTACACGTATTAATCTTTTAAGATTTAGAAGACCCCTCGTGTTCGAAAGTAGTAGTCTGATAGAGCCTGTGTTGGATGAATCTTCATGAAGTGGGTACTAGTGGTAGGCTCTGACTCCCCATGCATTTGGCACTTCGTATGCTCATTTGATCGGCTTATTAGTAAATAATTGATCAAAGTAATCAAGCTCTAAAATTGGAATGTGGGGTGATTTGTTCAACAATTGTAAAACACAAGAATGCACCAACTTTATCAACTAAAAATCGAAAGGTTTTGCTAGTCTATATGAATGAGGAGGAAGGATCCTATAACATGGTTAAAATGACACTATTTTGATATTGTGTCGCCGTTTGTTTTGATAACTCCCAAATGACAACGAACTCGAAGCTAATTTTTTGGGAGAATATTCATTTTATATAGCTCTATGTTCCTACAAAAAATGAGCGCGTTGCGTTCCAACATGCATTGAACCACCATCTACTAATTGTGGTTTTAACTGTTGAATAAAAAAACTAACCGACGGTTAGTTTTCAAAGGGGTAGAAGGTGGTACTGTACATGTCGGATTGCGCTCATTTTTTGTAGGACTCTATAAGAAGAACATATTACCAAAATATTAGCTTCAAATTCGTTTTCGTTTGAGAGTTATCAAAAAATTGGCGACACAATGTCAAAATAGTGTCATTTTAACCATGTCATGGGATCCTCCCTCATGATGAGGAGGCCCTTTCCTCTGACCCATGTTCTTGTGCCAACTGCCAAAGGCGACTATAATAAATGGGCTACAACGACAAAAGTATCATCAAGGTGGTAAAATGCCTTCCTGTAT